>JAYMFT010037649.1:0-15738 GCA_038088735.1 Panulirus argus | reverse complement strand
CTACACTCAACCCAGCTGCTCATCCTCCCCTAGGGCCTAGTCAGTTAAATGGAAACCTTGCTTAGGCTAGGATATATATATATATAATTGAATACGACAGCATATTTAGAGTTATTAGTCTTCTTTCTTATGTTCTCTAATTCTCTCAGTATTATTCTACCATTAGTGGGTGCTCAAACACCAGATGTCCAAAATCATCCATTCCATTTCAATCAAGCTTTCGCCTTCACAGAAGCATCGTCAGGAATTTCCAACAAAAGTTAAACAGCGTCACAAAACTTGGATATGATAAGCAAAACGCAAACAAGATATATATAAGAAACACGTACATAGCGCATAAAAGTAAGAGAAAACACTAAAAGCGAAACAAGTTAACAGTTTCATGAATGGTATTATGAGTTGCAATCTGAATACAAAATATGGAAACAGAAATAGGAAAAAAAATACAGTGAAGAACAAACAAAAGAACAATATTAAAAGAGGAAGGAATGTAGAAAGTCCATCACTAAATACGCTAAGTTGGGCCAAACGAGACCGTTATTGTCCAAATGCGGAGCTGAGTCCAGGATAGACTCGACTGATTCCCTCTGACCTCCGTAACCCGGGACTGGGTTGGTCAGTGACGCGTTCCTCCTGTCCATAAATGGCGGACTCGGTTGCTTGTGGCGGGTTAATGACGTGTCCCACCCGTCCTAAAACTGCATTAGGTCTACCTCCTTACAGACGGGCCATCAGAGATCTGTATGGCGATGATCATGTTTGTCTGGATGTTAGTGACAGGTGCTTACACTCTGATGGGAATGGTTTCTAATATCTGTAGTCTTCTCCGATCAACTGTAACTATAATATCACTCGTTCGTCTCGTTCCATGCTTTTGATTCCACCTTCTTGTAAGTGGAGCGTGAGGCGGTGGCTCACAGTCCCCAGTAGTGCATCGGTACTCATATACCACATCGGTACAATTCAGACTTCCAGAACGACCTACCATGTTTTCAGATTCTTGTAGGATATCATCAGATTGATATCACTGTTTTCATCAACCGCTTTGTAGTTTCTGGCCACAATATCTCGCGCGACTTTCTCGTCCTTTCGATATGACGTCGTAAATGTGTTCTGTAGTAGACTTTAATGCTGTCACGTTAACATTGTCTGTTTGCCACGAGATGTTGCTCTAGCATGTCGTTCACAATGGAATCAAATTCAGTATTTGAAAATCCATTGTTAATTAACATTTGCCGGACACGTCGAAGTTCTTGGTGCAGAAGTTGCCAGGTTGAGCACACCCTGATCGCTCTCTTCAAGTATGCACGAATGACACTCCTCTTGTAATTTTGAGAGCATTCACTTATTCCCTTCATATATTTACCTTAGTTGGTGGGCTTTCTGTAAACGTCGGGGATGAAGGATCCTGTCCTGTTGTGGCACCAACTATTACATCCAAGAAAGGAATCTCATCATTATTATTCAACTCTACTGTATATCTTAAGGCTGTAGTTTCTTGGAGTCGATTACGAAGGTTTTCCAGCGAGTTTAAGTTATCTACGCACACAAAAATGACGGCTATATATCTACAAAAAATCTGGGATGCCATGCTCTCAGGTCGCAGTGCTGTAGTTTAGACATAGGAAAAAAGAGGACCCCCCAGTGGGGACCCTATGGCAATTCCGTCCACCTGAAGAGTTTACTGAAATCCTTAGAAATAAAGAACCACATGGCATCACAGCTTCCCTGGATGTAGAAAGTCTCTCTTCAAAAATGTACCAGTGGAGGACAATAGACATAATCCTGGATTTCGTTAACATGTCTTACCTCCCTGAAGATGCCCAGAAATATATTAAGAGAAATGTTACGTGCCTGCATCATGGAAGTACCTTTCAGATGTCCGCAAGACAATCTTAATAATCGGACATGTGTGGTAATAAAAAGAGTGAGGTTGAGAGAGCACAAGAGGGTGCGTTGAAATGGTTTGGACATGTGGAGAGAATGAGTGAGGAAAGGTTGGCAAAGAGGATATGTGTGTCAGACGTAGAGGGAATAAGAACGGTGGAGACCAAACTGGAGATGGAAATACAGAGTGAAAAGGATCTTGAATGATCGGCCTGAACATGCAAGAGGGTGAAAAGCGTTTATCCACGTCCTTCAATTCTGCTCCCTCTTCTCTCACTCGATCTGCATCTCGCCTTGACACAGCTTCCACAATGAACTCAGACTTGGACAGGATATCTCAGCGGGGTACACAAAATCTAGTTAAGTCTAATGCCTCCAAGACCCAATTTCTACCTATCTCTCTATCGAAACCTCCCCACAACTCTCGTATCTCCTTTGACGGTTCTGTACTTCCACCTCTTGACTCAATGAACATCCAATCTTTCTTGGAAACCCCATATTTTGGGAATAGCTAATTCTGCCTTTAAGAAACTGGGTGTCCTGTTCAGATGTCGTAACTTTTTCCTTTCTGAACAGTTGCTCCGTTTATACAAAGGACTGATTCGTCCTTGTATGGAGTACTGCTCCCACATTTGGGATGGTTCTAGCTCTGTTTCCTTACTAAACAGAGTTGAGTCGAAAGCCGTCCGACTTATAAACTGTCCCAGACTAACTTCCAAACTTGACCCCCTTGCTCTGCGCCGCAACGTTGGTTCACTTTCCCTTTTCTATAGGTATTAATTTGGCTTTTGCTCCCGAGAGCTGGCTGCTCGTGTACCGCCACCACAAGTTAGACCACGGAATACTGGGCAAGCTACTGCGTCACATGATTACTGTATGGCCAATAACTATGACCTGGCACATTTCAAAATAATTTCCCTTGTCTTTTTTTTCTTTGTTTCATAATTCCCTTTAGATTTCGATGAAGACCCGGCCTTGATGTGGATTTTGTACGTGACTGTAGCCTCCAACATAAAAAAAAAAGTTAGTGGATGTGTTTTTTTCGTCTGTTTCCTGGCGCTGACTCGGTAACGGGAGAAAAGGCGCGATACTAGCAGATAAAACCCACACCGGAGAGATAAACGCATAATTCCGGGAGATCTACATTTCGGCCGATTCCATGGGACCTCCTTTAGGAAAGCGACAAAAGACCAGATGAATTTCAGTGATTTGATAAGAAGAATGTATAGCAAGGTTCGCAACATCATCAGGTTAGTGCCACATGAAAATGTCACATGTGTTTGGGCGGAGTTGGCACCATTTTGAAATCCTCTTAAAGGCTGTTAGCATTATGGTGTCTGGTGTCCACTGTCCAAGTGAAAGGGTTTCATACATTCTTAAAAAGCAAAAAAGTGAGGATCCTACAATTTTTCTCTTATAACCACAGTTTGATTTCTAAACCAAAATGAGGCATTACACCAACCCATTGCGTGGACTTCACTATAAACAGGAATGAAAATTGATGATACTTTTCGACCGTATCTGATCTCTTGCGTTCGGCAGCCCTAGTATCTTACTTACGACCAGTCTAGCCTTGTTATGCCTTGTTACACTGGTTACAAGGAATGCTATAAACCCTAGGATTACCCGTCTGGAATTTCCTCTGATATACAGTGACAAGACTACTATGTTATTCGGGTAGTTACAATCTACTTTATGGTTACTATTTGTATGAACATGACTTTAGAACATGCGACCTAGTTATAAGGTAGTTTTAAAAAGGATTTACTGTTAGCCTTCGGTGTAGCCGGGATTTTAACATTACAAAAGTTTGCTTCGGCCAGAATTAATAATTCACCTAAGAACCCAATCCTGACTTTGCTAGATATTATTTCAATATGTGTAGTTCGTGTTCCAAATACTGTGGGCTACATATTCTCAGGACCGTTTGGAATAAGCCCGAAGCAACACTCTTCTTAATTTGATCTCGGTGACTGCTGAATGCATGCAGATAACTGCCTGAATGAGTAGGTTCTCTATAGACTGTAAACGCTAGTGAACTTTTATCTCGCATGGGAACTTCCCTTCAATTTCCCACTCAACTCTAAACTTAAATCTAGGCACAAGTGAATTTAACGAGTCGAAAAAAACTGAACAAATGAACCCCATCTGTCATCACAATCAATGAAGATATCATCAACATATCTGTGTGGTTTAATCTGAGGAAGAATGTTAAACTCATAATATTCCATGAATAGATTGGATAACACGATAACCAGACTGTAGCCAAATTTCTGACGGTACAAACGTATCTCTGGAGAAGAAAGTAGATGTTATATATAACTTAAAGCAATTATCTTTGACACAGGTAATGGGAAGACCTTGTTGGAAGTCAACTAAATCAAGTTCGAGAAAATGAAGCAAAACACTACCTACTGGCACTTTTCTGATATTTTAACTACATTTAGATTCAACTTTTCAACATTTTGCAGAATGTTGAGCATGTTACTATGGAAGGTGTTTTAGAGTTACTCGAAACTGAATGAGCTGAAGCTGAATTAGTGCTGAATGTGACGGTCGTGGTATGTACAGAACATCCGGCTGGGAAGGACTAACGTGTCTTCAGAGACAGAAGAGAACGTGCTGATCGGGCGCTTCCTTTGAAAAATCTGTGACAAATTCGTATAGGAAGGATTTGTACGTGGTATTTATGGCTCTACAGATAACGTATGATTAGAGTCGAGAGAGAGAGATGCTTTGTCCCTAGTGTAACGGTGTTTGGTGTGGAAGGAAAGCTAAAGGAAGCAGAGAGGAGTTTCCGTCAAAAGAGAGAGAGAAGAGAATAGAGTGGGCGAGTTGGGTGAAAGGAAGGTGGGTATAGGGATTTGAGGGGGGCGTACATGCGAGGGGTCTTGGAGAGGTGGAGGGGGGGGGAGGGGAAGGGGGAGGAGGGAGGGTGGAGGGGGGAGGGGGAGGGGGGAAGGGTCGGGTCTGCAGTCTGTCGAGGTTGGGGGGAGGGGAGGGAGTGTGTGTGTGTGCGTGTGTGTGTGTGAGCCAGTTGCTGTGGTGGGCAGATGACATAGCCCTGGTGGTGGAAGACTGGAGTAAGTAACTGCAGAAGTTGGTGTCTGAGTTCGGGAGATTGCGCGAGAGGCGAAAGTTGAGAGTCAAGTGTGAATAAAAGTGAGGTTAGTAAGTCTGGCAGGGAGGGAAGGAGACAGGTAGGTTTGGAGTGTGTGAGTCTGAATGCTGAGAACCCGAGCGAGGGAAGTGGAGTGTTATAGATACATGGGAGTGGAAAAAAGGCTGCAGGGGAACTATGGGAGATGAAGTAAGCCAAAGGGTGAGCGGAAGGTCCCCCCTCACTACCCTATCAAGGAGTGTGTGGAGAGAAAGGGCACTGTCTGCAGTGGAAAGAAAAAGGACGTGATTGATGATTACAGCAGTCGCCATAGTGTAGTATGGATGCGAGGCGTAGGCCATATATCACAAAGTGTGTGGATGAGGGTGGATGTGTCGGATGTGGAATGTTTGAAGACAATATGTGTTGTGAAGAGAGTTGATCGAGCATGAAATGACTGGGTAAAGAGAGAGAGATACGTTTCAAAAACAACTGTACGAATGAGAGTTGAAGAACCTGCGCTTGAATGCTTTTGGCATATGGAGACGAGAAGCTGACTAATGAGACGTGCGTTTAGGAAGTGGATGGAATAAGATGGAAGACACTAAAGATGAGATGGAATGGAGGAACGAAAGGTTTATTGAACGGGGCCTGAACATACAAGAGGGTGTGAGGCGTGCAAGGGATGGGGCAAATTGGAACGATCTGATATAATGCGGCGACTTGCTGCTATTGGGCTGAGCCAGGGAATGAGACGAGGTCAGAGGAAAGATTTGTGGGGCCTGGTTTTGTACAGAGGGCTCTAGTCTCGGTGCATTAAACATAAAAGATAGAGAATGGATATGAGATAATGAAGCCTTCCTTCGTCTGTTCCTGGCGCTACCTCTCGACGGACATAAAAATGAAAGTGGATTACAAGAGATGGGTGACTATTAGTGCTGCTGCATCTCGGCAAGAGAAGAATGATAAAGAGAACATTTAAGAGAGTGTGTCAGCAGCTTAAATGCGAGGGACCGGGTATTAGTGATGGGTGATTTAAATGGTAACGTGAGTACTATATCAGTTGAGGGTATAATTTGAAGGCAAGGCGTATTCAGTTAGGTGAATAAAAATGGCGAATAGCTTGTGGAGTTATGTGCTGAAAAAGAACTGCTGACTGGGAATTCATGGTTTAAAATGAGGACATTCACAAGTATAGGTAAATGAGAAGTAAGGATGGTCAGTGGGCATTGTTGGAAGGCATACGAATTGATAGGCGCGCAAAAGAGAGGTTCTTCGTTGTGAATTCGATGATAGGGGCAGCTGGCGGGATGTTTGATTATTACAACGTGGAGGCGAGGGTGAGGATATGTAGAGTTTTTTTGGGAAAGAGGAAATGACATAGGTGAAAAGAGTGGTGGCAGTGAGTGAACTTGGAAAAGAGAATTGCATTAAGAAGTACCAGGAGAGATTGAGTGCAGAATGGTAAAAGGTGAGGTGAGAGGTAAACGAAACAAGAGGAGTGGGTGAGGAATGGGACGTATTTAGGGTAGCGTGCAGGCATGTGCGAGACAAGTGTGTGGTATACGTAAGGTGGGAGGTGGGCAGATTTGACAGGACAGCGAGTAGAGAGATGAAGTAAAGTTGCAAGTGAAAGGAAGAGAGGTAAATGGGTGGTGCTTACAAGGAAAGAGTGTATATGACTGGGAGATGTGCAAAAAAAAAAAAAAAAAAAAAAAAAAAAACACGACAGGAAGTCAAAAGAAAGGTGCAGGGGCTGAAAAAGAGGGCAAATGAGAGTTGGACTGAGCGAATATTAGAGAATTTCGTGGAAAATATGATAATTTGGATGGAGGCAAAGAAAAAACAGGAGAACAAATGGGAACATCGGTGAAGGGGGCAATGGGGGAAGTGATAACAGGTAATGATGAGGCGAAGAAGAGATGGAATGTGTTTTAAAGGTCTGTTGAATGTGTTTAATGATAGAGTGGCAGATGTAGGGTGCATTGGTCGGGATGCTGTGCGAAATAAGAGAGTCAGGGAGAGTGGTTTGGTGAAGAGAGAGGAGGTGGTGAAAGCCTTATGTAGGATGAAATGTGGCAAAGGCAGCTGGAGTGGAAAGAGTGGATGGAATTTCAGTCACATTTCTTAAGAAAGGGGGTTATTGTATTGTCGATTGGTTAGTTGTAATTTTCAATGTATGTATGGACTTGAAGACTGGCGGCATGCCTTTATAGTGCCACTGTATAAAGGCAAAGGGAACAAGAGGAGTGTTCAAATTACAGAGGAATAAGATTGCTGACTTCACCTGGCAAGTTGTATGTGAGAATGGTGATTATGAGAGTGATGGCTTTCACAGAGCATCAGACTGGAGAGGAACAGCGTGGTTTCAGGAGTGGAAGAGGATGTGTGGAACAGGCGTTTGCTTTGAAGAATGTATGTGAGAAATACTTAGAAAAACAGAAAAATTTGCATGTGGCATTTATAGATCTGCATAAAACACAAGATAGGGCTGATGGTGTGGGGCGGGGGAGCAGATTTCATAAACAGAGTTAGGCGTGTGTATGAGTAGGAAGAGAGGAGGGTGAATGGTTCCAAGTGAAGGCTGGTCCGCAGCATGGGTGTGTGATGTTTAACTTGTTTATGGATTGGGTGGTAAGGGATGTAAATGCAAGGGTCTTGGAGAGATAGGCAGATATGCAGTCTCTCTTCGGGATGATGTGGTCTAGAAAGCGAGTCTGTTGTTACTTACTGATGACACGGCGCGGGTGGCAAACAGAAATTGCAGAAGTTGGTGTCTGAGTTTGGAAAAGTGTATGTGAAAGGAGGAAGTTAATAGTAAATGCGAATGAAAGGAAGGATATTAGACATAGCAGAACAAATCTTATTTGATGTTAGAGTTTGAATAGAGAAAACTTGGAGGAAGTGAAATGTTTAAAAGATTGAGGATTGTACATGGCGGAGAGTGGAACCATGGAAGCTGAGATGAAGGGGCGAAGGTCCTAGGAGCTCTGAAAAAATGCGTTTGGAATGGCATGAATGAGAGGCATGTGTTGGAAATGAAATGTATGAGGACAATTTCTATTGTGAGGTGATTTGATCGAGTGAGTAACGATGGGTTGAATGAGATGTGTGGCAATAAAAAAGAGTATGGTTGAGAGAGCTGAAGAGGGTGTGTTGAAAGGATATGGAAGTATGAAGAGAATGGATGAAGAAGGGTTGACAAAGAGGATGTATGTTTCAGAGGTGGAGGGAACGAGGAGAAGTGGGAGACCAAACTGGAGGTGGAAGGATGGAGTGAAAGGGATTTTGAGCGGTAGGGGCCTGAACATGCAGGAGGGTGAAAGGCGTGCATGGAATAGAGTGAAATGAAACGATGTGGTATACCGGGGTCGACGTGTTGCCAATGGACTGAACCAAGGCATGTGAAACGTCTGGCGTAAACCATGGAAAGGTCTGTGTGGCCTGGATGTGGATAAGGAGAATGGATGTTAGCGGATGGGACCTTTCTAAGCCAGGTACACATTTTATCGACCAACTCCTAAGAGAGGATGAACAGCTGAGTTGACTGTGAACCGACTGCCGCAACCTGAATTCGAACCTATGCATTCGAACCCCCGGCGGCCCGTGAATGCGTCATGGTCAGCGACGCTAACCGCTACACCACGGAGGTCCATGCATTGATTCAAGGCTTTGCAAAAGCAGATTATCAACATCACAGGCTTTATATTATTTTTCTGTTTCCCACACAGCAGTAGTGGGGTCGTCATGGATCACCCAGTTACTCACATTTATGCCTAATTTACATATAAAAGAATGATCTTGAGAAAACGATATTTGTACAAGCAAATTTGCAATTAGATTTCGACTTGGTGGTCCAACCGAACCATAAACCAGTCATTGACTAATTGTTGTGGATGATAAACTCAGTTGTCAGTAAATTATACCCGACAGTTTCAGGAGATTTGAGCAAATGGGGCCAATTTTCCCTTTGTTCCTGACGCTACCTCGCTGTGCATGTGCGCAAATAAGGCCAGTGTTCATTTCTTCTCGACGCTACTTAGCTAAAACGGGAAAGATTTAAATTTAAGAGTCGAGGGGTCTGTTGTGTCGTGGATGACTTTGGTAAATACATAGAGTGTTTTTTGTAACTTTTAAAGCGGAAATGTGATTCAACTTTCGCATCGTTAGCTTCGGGTTGTTCCAGCAACCTGTTTGTGTCGACAAACGTAGAGGATAACGGACTCGATTTAGTTTATTGTACCTTAGAGAGATTATTGGACATTTTTCCGTTAAGGTCCAATCCTAGGCTATGCTAGTGGTCATACAGAGTAGAACGCACGATCGATTTATCTGCTGGTCAGTTGAATTTTTTTCTGTTTCATTCTCTGTAAATATATACACCGTTATTTGGATTTTAAATATAGTATGAGTTTGAGAAAAATCAACCTTTAGCAAGCCAGTCAGGGTAGGTTGCCAGTTTTAGCAAGGCATCGAAATTAGGTTTGGATAGTGTGTTTGCTGATGATGATGTTGGAGTGGTGAAAGAAATATCGTTGTGGAGCATTTTAGTATAATGTGACACGGCAATAGTGTCGAGGACAGGGCGTATCAAGAGAAATTTGCGGGGTAAATTTATGTTAAAACTTAAAAACTCAACAGAAATTTTGAAAATATCACTTATCTTTTTAGCGGTCGAAGTTTATCGTAATATCCAATATTATTGTCGAAATATTTCAGTCACAATCATGATTAAGCATCACTGGCCAGCTACCCGGAAGTATGATTAACAGACGACAGACCAACCAACCACCCCTTAACCAGCGATACCATGCGGTAACGAGCAGTAGACCAATTTAACGTTGATATATATAAGTTTACCACACATCTCGGCTTTTAGGGTAGGTTAGGTAAGGTTTTTCTAGGTCCAGTTAATTTTTAGACTGGTCTGAACGAATTTTAACGTCAATTTAACCCTACATCTTTACATAACCCGCGTTACTAACATATTATTTGATATCGTGGAATGAAATTTAATAATCAGAATTATTCTCCGTACCTGTAGTTTCTATACAGAACTGCCTTCGTAGAGCAGACTTACTCAGTGTCTAAACCAAGTATCACTGCTTTTCTAAGGTTATATATCACCCTAATTTATTTCAAGCCACAACAGATTTTGATTTACGCATTGTTGGCACCAACCAAGAGGGTACTGCATTGAATTAGGTGTAGATAGTGATTAATACCATCCAGGGTCAGCTTATAGTGTTCGTGTTGTGTTACACAGTGTGCTTTAGTAAGATAAGGCATGAGAAATTAAATGTAATTATTTTTTCTGTAGTCTACCCTTAAGATATTAGTGATAGAAAACGGTACATCATTTTTGGGGGGACTAAATTATAAGGATGTAAACTAATAAAACAACAGTTAAGCTTCTAATAATAGATAATTAAGCTTTTGTAAAAAGATATTGATTTTTTTTATATATTCATGTAATTTTTATATGGCCGAAGGCAGTATTCCAGTCGCCTTTTTAATCATTACTAGAAAAGCTTATGCCCTATCAATTATACGTTTATTTTATTACCGCCACCTTGATGATGATTGATGTCTTCCAAAATATTTGATAATTGGCTGAGTCTTTGAATGTGAAAGAAATTTTCATATTATAAAAAGACGAAGATGAGTATTTTGCTATTAACAGTATATCATTATTTTTGAATGCTACGCCCCGTCATAGAAAACGCACCATCAACTAGTCTGTAGTTGTATAATGTATAACTTGAACAGAAAATTCTCGTATTCAAATTGAATTTCCAGTCTATCTAGATTTAGATATAGATAGATAGATGTATTAGATGACGTTTGAACGCCGAAATCATTCATGTGACGGGATTGGGTTGTTACTTAAGTTCAGTTTTCACCACCGCTGCTTAATTGTGGGAACTGTGATTTCTCTCTCTCTCTCTCTCTCTCTCTCTCTCTCTCTCTCTCTAATTAAGTGTGGCAGTTCAAGCAAGAGTCTGCCGTGCACTTTATACAGTAGCAGGGCGCAGAGTTCCCCATGATTTCAGATAACAGTGACTCAGTGATGCTGGCAGTGCCTGATGACGAGACGAGATGCTGTTTTCTTTTTTTTTTTTTACGTAAGGCGAGCGCGTTGCGTTCACCGCTGGTAAAGAGTGTGTGAGTTGCGTGTTGTCAAGGGTAGTGTGTGTGTGTGTGTGTATGGGCCAGGCAGAAAGAGAATCCACAGAAGCCTGGGCCAGGGAGGGGGAACACGACAGCCACTGCAGTGCTGGCTCACATCGCTAGCACGCCATCACTAAATCCAGGTTGCTGTCTTGATTGCTAATGGTCACTGCGCGGCTACGCTAGAACTGAAATAAATTGTCAATTTTTTGCTCACTGCTCCGTTGGTGTACAAATATAAAAAAAAAATCAATTTTTTTTCAAAATTTATATAACAATTCCTCTTTTTTTCCCACCGAGGAGTTGGAAATTTTGTCTCATATATCCCCTTGGCATTCTATATAACGACGTGAATTTACGAAATGTATGGCTTCTGATTTAATTACCCAATTAGCTTGGGGCTGCCTTAATTAAGGGGTGGGATGATTGTTCACCGCTGGCTTATGAGCAGGTCTGTTCTCTTGTTCTTCGAGATGAACAGGGTAGTTGGGGGTAGAACTTGTGTTCTTGATTTTAGGTCAGATTGTATAAATGTATTTCATATTTTTGAATAATTTTTTTTTAATGAGCAATTTGTAATAAATTATACTGAATTACATTTGAACTTCAGTATGGGTGAGATGGCCTGGCCTTTCACTTCCAGGTCGTCATCATAAACATGGGTCGTACCGTAGTGCTCAAGGGGGGTCGTACCGTAGTGTTCGAGGGGTCGTACCGTCATGTTCAGGGAGAGTCGTACCCTCGTGCTCTTGGGGGTCGTACCGGCGTGCTCTATGGTCGTTCTGTCGTGCTCTGGGGGTCGTATCGTCGTGCTCAGGAGGTCGTATCGTCGTGCTCAGGAGGTCGTACCGTCGTGCTCATGGGTCGTACGGACGACCAGGTCTCACGAGATAATGGCAACACTTTGTCCATGTGAAGTTGAACATGATGAGACGTATCTGTGTTGGCCAGCTGAGCTATGTCTGTGGCCCTCATTCTGTGGCCAGGTGTATTTCTGGTCCTCGCTCTGTGGCTGGTTATTTCTGTGTCCCTCTGTGTGGCCAGCTGAGCTGCGTCTGTGGCCCAGACTTTGTGGCCAACTGTGTCAGTGGTCTCCCCTCATGGTATGGCCGGCTTTGTATGTGGCCATCTGTGTCTGTGGCTCTGTGTGTGGCCAGCTGCATCTGTGGCCCTCTCTGTGTCTGTGGCCAGCTGTATTTATGGCCCTCTCTGTGTCTGTGACCAGATGAGTTTGTATGTGATCGTCTGTGCACATAACAGCCGGGAGAGATGGCCGCAAGAGTGCGTGGTTGGGGGGAGTGTGTGTGTGTGTGTGTGTGACTTACTTAAAGTGCCGCTGATTGAGTGTGTGACTAAAGGAGGCGAGTGTTTGGCACCCTGGAGAGAGTGCGTGTGTGCGTGGCCAGCGTTTTTAAAACGAGTGTGTGATCAGCTGAGTGACCCCCAATCTCCTCGGTGGAGTGCGTGGTCATCAATGGAGACAGTGACTGAGTTAATCTGAGATTTGTGATCCACTGACTTGATTGATGCCTCGTGGCGAGTGTGTGGCCAACTGAGTGTGCGTGCGTGCGTGTGTGTGTCAGCCCGCCGGTGGGGGATGGGCTGGGATGGATGGGATATGAGGGGATTCGAACCCTGACGCGCACATCCCGCAGACTTGCCGACCGTCAAACGCCCCCCCCAAAGAAAGAAAAAATGCCGACTCATGCTGATTTGCTGCGGGGATACCGGGCCGCCCACACTCTCGTACATCTGCCAGCCCGACCGGCCGACCGACCGACCGACCTGCTGCATCACCCTGGCTCAGGGGATCGCCTGTATTCGAACCGATACCTTCCTGCGTTGCCGCCAATACACCTGGAAATAGAGAGAGAGAGAGAGAGAGAGAGAGAGAGAATATATGTATTTTCCCAGGTTCCTCCCCTCCCCCCCTATATATCACCACAGTATAAGGCTAGGATGAGGGAGGGGAACGGGGGGAGGGGAGGGGGAGGGGGTAGATGATAAGGTGGACGTGTGTGTATTCTCCTGAGTCACGATGATTGGATGAATATTCTCTTCTCTTCTTTTTTTTTTTTTGTCTTAGCGAGATTGTTGGCCGTGGGGCGTCATCGTACCTCTGGCAGTGCTATAGGGCAAGTACGATGTCCCTTGCGTTGTAATTTTATTTTTTTCTAGTTTATTACGCGTAATACAACTGTTTTATGCGTACGTGACAGGCTGTATAAGTGTGTCCGTAGTAGTAATTTTAAGTATTTCTGAGTCGGGGACGCGTGATTTAAGTAGTGGGTTTATTAAGAGGTTTTAAGTAAAACGGCCATAGAACACGCCTCCCGTCCCCTTACGTAATGTCTCAAGCGATTGGGTAAAAAAAAGTCTGGAGTAATCTTATCTTATCTCGTCTGACGTTACCAGTAAGGTAACCTTATATGTTTATATATATATGTGGCTCTTGACATAAGCTCTTGCCTTATCAGGAACCTGTTTGCTTGGAGATAAGCCTCATCAAATCTACGGTGGCAACTAAGTTAACGCGTAAATCTTTGAAAATGTAGAAACGATAGCGTTTATCACCCAGTTTTGCGTGTAATTTGTACTAATTATTAATTGGAATAACTTGAAATGTTACAATTATTACGTTTATTCGTGTAATTAGTTTTAAATTAATTGAAATGCCTTACGGTATTAGTCTATATTTTTTACTTAACTCTTTAGTGTAAAAATTTTTATTTGTTATTTATCTAAAGACTGTATTATTTCCCTGGCCTCCTCCCCTCTCTGGCGAGCTGGGGGGTCTTCTCCTGCTGGGGGAGGGGCGCTGCAGCAGCAGTAGCAGCAGAAGTAGCGGTAGAAGGAGCAGTAGAAGTAGCAGCAGAAGGGGCTAAGGCACTAGCAGACCTGGGAATCGTGAGAGAGGCTGTAGATTTACTTAAAATCCGACGTGATTTTTTTCTTTTATTTGCCAGAAGGCTGGGTTTTAGGTTAGTGGCCCAGGCGCGTAGCGCTCACCGCAGGAAGAGCCTGTAATGGAAGAACGACGACGGGTCGTGGTGCTTTTGCTGCGGTGTGTGCTACGCGCAGGGTGTATACAGATATGTGGGAGGGAAAGGTTGGGGCGATGGGGAGAAGTGTCTGAGGAGATTACGTGCCTCTGGGAAGGACACGCAGGTCCGAGGGCAGTGGCCAGTGGCTTGGGGTGGGGAGGGGAGAGAGTAATGTTGCCGACATATTTTTTTCCCCGTTGTTTTCATGATTAATCATCTTCACTACGAGGGAGACAGATATAGAGATAGGTCAGATGGAGAAATAAGGAGGAGCTGTGGCTTTAAATTGGGGAGAGATCACACGTGTACTCATACTACAGTGGTTAGCTAAAAAGAGAGGGAGAGAAAGAGAGAGAGAAAGAGAGAGAGAGAGAGAGAGAGACGGTGTTTGTGCGTCTGTTGAATCCATGTTGTTGACAATTGAACGTACCCTGCTTGGAGAGGAGGATTTGCATCAGGGTTCGGAGTGGCTGTTGGCCCATGTATTAGGATTCTGATTGGCTCTTGGTCCACATATTAGGATTCTGAGTGGCTATCGTTCGATGTATCAGGGCTCTGAGTGGTTGATGTTCGGTGTATTAGGGTTCTGAGTGGCTATTGTTCGATGTGTTAGTGTCCTGAGTGGCTATTGTTCGATGTGTTAGTGTCCTGAGTGGCTATTGTTCGATGTACTAGGGCTCTGAGTGGCTATTGTTCGATGTATTAGTGTCCGGAGTGGCTTTTGTTCCATGTATTAGGGCTCTGAACGGCTATTGTTCGATGTATTAGTGTCCTGAGTGGCTATTGTTCCATGTATTAGTGTTCTGAGTGGCTATTGTTCGATGTGCTAGGGCTCTGAGTGGCTATTGTTCCATGTATTAGTGTTCTGAGTGGCTATTGTTCCATGTGTTAGTGTTCTGAGTGGCTATTGTTCCATGTATTAGTGTTCTGAGTGGCTATTGTTCGAAGTATTTAGTGTTCTGAGTGGCTATTATTCGACGTATTAGCGATCTGAGTGTGAGATATGGATTACCGTATGACATACAGGAGCTGCCCGTCGTCTCTCGACCCCACCCACCCCTGTCCGAACCGCTACCGTCTCTCGACCAACACCTGTCTCTTCGGACGGTGTGTGTGTGTGTGTGTGTGTGTACAGTCGCCTGTCACTGTTTGCAGATGGAGGCTTTTACCGAGATGACTCTCGAGTCTTGTGGTGTCGACCAAACCACACACAGGTCGACGGGTCGACGGGTAGACCTCTGTGCTCGCGTCCGTCCTCTCTCTCCCTCGGACTGACGAGAGACGAGCTGTTTTCAGCGCTACCCCTCAAAAGAGGTCGTCTCGAGTTCATTTGACATTTGACAGGATTTCTGGATGATTTTGAAGGTTGAGGGTTTAGTTTTTGAAATATTCTGAAGCTGTTTTGATAACGAAAATGATAAATGGTTTTGAAATAGCTTGTAATTAGGGACTCATTCGTAAGCAATCCGACTTATAAACTGTCCCAGGCTAACTTCCAAACTTGACCCTCTTGCTCTACGCCGCAATGTTGGTTCA
>JAYMFT010037638.1:0-15738 GCA_038088735.1 Panulirus argus | reverse complement strand
GTCTGTGGGGCCTGGATGTGGATAGGCAGCTGTGGTTTTGGTGCATTACACATGACAGCTAGAGACTGAGTGTGAGCGAATGTGGCAGTTTTGTTTGTCTCCTGGCGCTACCTTGTTGGCACGGGGGGTGGCGATGCTATTTCCTGTGGGGCAGGGTGGCTTCAAGAATGGATGGAGGTGAGCAAGTATGAATATGTTTATGTGTATATGCATGTGTATGTATATATGTATATGTTGGTATGTGTGTGCATGTATATATGTATACACTTGGTCACCGTTTCTCACACCAGCGAGATAGCTGATATCACACGGCCCTGCCTTAAACCTAAATGTTTACCAAAACTTTTGCTAAACTCTCCATTCACTCTTACACATGCATTTGCACCTCTATAGAAGGCTTTCACAACATCCAATAGTAGTCCTCCTACCCAATATATCTTTAACCCATCCCATAAGGCATTCCACTCGACTCTGTCATATACTTTCTCCAGATCCATAAAAGTTGCATTTAACTTCCTATGTTTTGCTTACTTTTCTGCAGTAATCTTTATCACATAATTCTTATCCATACATACCCTACCTTTCCGAAAACCCACTTGCTCTTCACTTATTCTGCATTCAGTGCTTTCATCACTATCAATCAACATCTTGCATACACTTTTCCTTGTATACTTAAAAGCCTTATTCCTCTATAATTGCTAGATACATCCTTAGCACTTTTTTGTTCCCCTTGCCTTTATACAATGACACTATAGTGACACTGTTAATCCTCAGCCATCTCACCATGATCCATACACATGTTGAAAATCCTAATCAACCAAACAGCAACACAGTCAACCCATTTCTTGACAAACTCAATTGCTACCCTAACCACTCTAGCTACTTTGCCACACTTCATTTTATGCATGGCTTTTAAAACCTCCTGTCTCTTCACTAAACCACTTGCCATGACTCTCTCACTTCACATACTTCCACGTCCAACACACCCTACATCTGCCACCCTATCACGAAACACATTCAACAGTTCATCAAAATACTCACTCCATTTCCTCTTCACCTTATCTCTGTCTGTTACTGCTTCTACATGTGCCCTCCTTCACTGATAATCCTAATTCTTTTCTCACTTTTTCTAACATAATCAAACCCCTTCCAAAACGTTTACTTATTCTCCCTGAAGTTTGCTGAAACTTACCCTAACTCTCATTTGTCCTCTACTTTTAGCCCCTAAAGCAGCCAACGACCAAGGAGTTATAATACCAGTACTACCTGCCTCGTTATTGGGAGGGTTAGTGACGGCTGCATAGTAAACCAACTCTTCAGTGGCTGTCAAGTTGATGCAAGTAGTTATCTTTTCTTTCTGACTCACCTAAACTTAGACTACTGGCATTCTGTCCATAAACATACAATCTCTCTTTGTCTGACATAACACTTGACATCACTTAACTCCCACAGCTTATTCTTCGTAACTCTAGATTTTCCTGCTGTGAGCACTATGTGCTAGCCCTGCCTTTTGCAAAATGGTAGGAGCAGCAGAGAGGAGAAGTAGGTAGGAACACTTTGACAAGAGCAGTAGGTAAAAATATTAGGTAGAGGTAGTAGGTAGGAGCATTAGGGTGGGAGGTAGTAGAATTCAGTAGAAACATCACATAGGAGCCTCTGCAAACACTGCACTAGAGCTGCCCTCTGCCAGTGCCCTGTTAAGAATGAAGCACTAAAGGCTAAGAAGTAGCACTGTAGTTCACCAGTTATGGAGAGACTATTGCCATGACCACCCCCTTGAAGCAGTTCCAGTTGGAACAGGTATCAGAGACAGAGATAGATAGATAGATAGCACCTTCTTGACCTTCTGCCACTTCCTAATCACATGCACTCTATTCCTGTAATGTTCATACACCTCTCTTTTCTCTTTAACAAGCTACATAACTGCTTTATTCCACTACTCTTTACCCTTTTACACATGCTCACTCTCCAACTTCTCCATACCAGACATTTCTCTCTCTTGGTATCTCTTCACATAAAGCTCTTTTCAAAGCTCACTCACTTTCACAACCCTCTTTACACTTATCTTATTTCCTCCTTTCCAAAGGCCTCAACAAACTTTCATCCTCACTTCCTCCACATAGTAATTGCACATCCAACCAGTTGCCTTTCTCAGCACATTCACATCCAGCTCTCTCTCTCTCTTTTCATCCCTATCAATCAGTATATAATTCATTAATGCCTGCCCACCATCTACCCTACTCATTTACACATGTCCCTCCTTAACCAGGCATTCCTAATCACCAGTCTTTCTCAGTAAACAGCTTGTGGCTCCACAAGCTGTTCACCATTTCCATTCACAATGGGTACTCTATCCCCTCCAATTATACCCTCAACTACCACATTACCAACTCTCACATTCAAATCACCTGTCTCCAGTAACCAGTCCCTTTGCATCAAAATTGCTGACACTGTCACTCAGCTCCTCCTAAATCACTCACCACTCCTCATAATTCCTCTACTTTCCTAATGCATAAGTACTAAAAATCATCCACCTCTAGTAATCTACTTTTGTTTTTACCCACATTTGTCTGGGGTTAATTTCCTTACACTCTTTTACATAGTCCCACAACTCCTCCTTCAGCAGAAATGCTACCCCTTCCTTGGCTCTTACCCTCACATCAACCCTTATCTTACCCCTAAGCCACTGCCAGACAATTCTTTCTCCTCAGAGCACTTAATCTCACTCAGAGACAGAACATCCAGGCACCTCTCCTTAGAGGTACTACCAGTCTCTCTCTCCCTCTCATTGTATTACATTCATGTACACTAAGACACTCCAGCCTGAATCTTCAAGACAGATGAGTGCTCCTTGCTTGGCTCCTGTTCTTTCAGATACTGAAATACAAGGAGAGGGATTTCTGTCCCTAGCTCCCTTCCCCTTGAATCTTCTAAAATATGTTGGGAATACATGGGAAGAAACCTTTCTCCACTATCCCCATGGATGTATTCAATATCAAAGTATCTAGCTTCTACTACACTATTCAGTTCCTGATATCTTGTAGTTGGCCACCTTTTATAACCTTTTATAAGCATATATGAGCCAGAATCATGAAGAGTAAAAAGTGCAGCAGGTGCTGTTTACTTACATGTGATCACCTGACTGATTACAAAGTGAATGAGTAGCTGTTTAATTCCTAGTTGTTTAATTCATGTTCTGACCATAACGCTACTTTTAATGATCAACCATCTATCAACTCTTACGAAATTATTTTGTTACTTTTCCTTTTATGCTATCACCTGCCCACGATCAAAGAATAAGCTACTAAACAGCATTCTTAAATTCAACGTTACAATTTCCAAAATGTTTCATTTTTCCAATAGCAGTCATGAGTAGCAAGAATACAAAGGTTGTAAATGAACAAAAATTGAAGCAATTTTTGCAGTTTCTGAGAGCAGGAGTGACTGTAAGGACTGTGAAGAATTCTGATTATAGTACCTCACAGAGATGTAAGTGGGTGACTGGGAGATAGAAACGCCTGATCTACTTCTGTCAACTAGCTCAGCTACACCAGTTCCTGTACACAAATGCCATAAGAATGAGAATGCCTTTCACCAAAACCATCCAGATTTAAACATCTGATAGATGAAAAAGACCTGATATCAAGCTACATATTTAATTCATTTTGGATATTAGCTATATTTTCACCAAATTATGATGCAAATAATTTGTATGTACATAATACTGTATTTTGCATAATCACTATTCTAATTTACTCTGATAAAGAATCGAAAAAAAATAAAAATCGAGAGAAAATTTCTTTTTAAACATATTTGTAATTCTTGCAAGAATCCTGAACTTCTTGCATAAATATCATTATCATTAATTATTTTCAAGTTTTTTCTTTATAATGAATAAACTTCTTAGCTGTTTATTAAATGAGTAAATTTATGTCTCATTTATGGGAGAACAATTTTCACATTTTTTGGGATGTTCTTTTATGGTAATCACTTTTCATTGCACATAATGAATTTTGAGGAATTATAGTGCTAGATCCAGAAAACACACTTGATACTGAAAATGTTATAGAAAATGTCACATTAATACTGTTATCTTTTGTGGATTACTAGCAATCTTCAGGGCTCCCCTGGAGTTTAATTACACAGCAAAAGGGGATAAAAATTCACAAAAGTTGTGATCAGGTCATGCTTCATCTCCTCTCTTCAGTGGTGTGTAAATGTAAACCCACTAGCCTTTCCAGGTAACTCAATACACTTAACTCTGATACAGCCTTTGCTGCCCTCCTTTGAACCTTCTTTATTAGCTCTTTAAACTTCTTTTGGTGCAGTGACCAAACTTAAGTAGCATATGCTAGTTCTGGCCTTACATGAACAGCCTGCTGAATATTTTCATATTCAAGCACTTGAATGCTATTCTAATACTTGCCAGCAAACAGTCTGTCTTCTTTAATGTTCCCCTACTGCGGGTGTGGGTTCAGCAACAGGTTAGGGATGATCTCAACTCACAAATTCCCTCTCACACAAATTCCAGCAGCTTATTTAAAGCTAGAAAATATTCATACCGACTCATTCTTTCTCTGTCCTATTTCTGTTATATTACATTTATTCGGGCTAAATGTGTGGAATTACCTACTTGTACTGTACAGGGAAGAATTTCTACACATGGCACCCCATCACTTAAACATTCTTAACTATAAATCTTTTTAAATTTCTGTATGCTGTCTTCATTTAGTTTTCCATTCTTTCTAGTCCATTAACTCACCACTCTTATACTTCAAAAATACTTTTCACCATTTATTTTTTTTTAAATTTTGAGCCTTAATTTTTTGTTATGTCCTCTGGTTGTTCTATCCCAACAATTCCTGAAAAACAGTACACTATGTGCATCATCAAACTGTTTTAAAAGCCTAAAAGGATGTGATCAGGTCATCCCTCACTCATATCTCTTCCAAAGTATGCAAATTTAAGTCCTCTAGTCTTTCCCTAGTATTCAGCTCTTAATTCTGGAACTATCTCTGTTGCTCTGCTCTAGACCTAAATTAGCTTATTGTGCTTCTTTGCATACAGTGACGAAGCTTGAGAAGCATATTCTAGTTTTGGACTTTTTTAGGATGTGAACAACTAACAGATTATCTCCTTATCAGTAATATGAATGCAGTTCCAATATTTGCAGATAGATAATCTCCTTAACTATACTCCTAAGGTGGGACTCTAACAACATACTAGTGAATGTCGACTCCTAAGTCTTTCTCACACACAGATTTCTACTACTTTTTTCCAGCTAGATGATAATCATATCAAAGCCTTTCTGTGCTATGACCCATTCTTATTATTTAACATTAGCTTAGGTTTACCTTCATCAACAATGGTCCATATACGATACAACTTTGGAGTCTGTCAGTCTACATGCGAGCTGATAAAATCTTCGATGCTTTTCTCTTAACTCATGACCTTTGCATACACTGAAAACCTATTCAGGTACGAGTCCATACCTTCTAGCAAGTCATTCACATATATCAGGAAGAGAAATGGTGTCCCAGAATGGAGTCCTGTAGTATTCCGCAAGTAACCTCAACCCATTTTGAAAAGGCTCTTCTGACAGGTGTCTTTGTTCCCTTTCACAAAAATAATCTTCTGTCCACTGAACGAGTCTCCCTCTTATTCCAATCTGGTGATTCAGCCTTTTAATCAATATGTGGTAGAGTGTTAAATGCTATTTGGTAGATCAGATGCATACAATCCACACTGCCTACACTCTTATCTAAGAAAGAGATCATTCTCATACAGAAATCCAAAAGGTTCATTACACAGGACATCTTCTCCCTAAAGCTGTGCTGTCTCACTTAAGTAATTTCTTTGCTGTTGACAGTCATCCATTCACTTTCTGATTATCTCTTCCAAAATCTTACAGACCATACTCATCAGGAAGATTGGTCACTAGTTCAGCTCCCCTTCCCAAGCCCTTTTCAGAAAGGTACGCTGTTTGCTCTTTTCCAAACCCTTGACACTATGCCTTCCTCCTGGAACAACCTGAACATCCTTTCAATGTTTGTCTAGTGTAACTTCACACATCTAGAGCACATACGGTGAAATTTCATAGGACCATGAAACTTGTATAGATGAACTTTTAATATTCTGTCAATATCTTTTCTAGATATATAAATGCTCTCTAAAACCTCCTCCCCATACCATCTCACTACTATTCAGGATATAGCCTCTTCCATGGTAAAAACAATGAAACTTATAAAGTTCCTCCCATATCCTTACATCATCCTTTATAAGCCTTCCCTATGAATCCCTCTGCCTGAATAGCAGCTATTTTAACTGACAATTTATTTCTGACAAATCTACGGAGAAGTTTTGGATTGTCTCCTGCCTTGTCCACAATATTCTTCTCAAAGTTTATTTGTTCTTCCTTTACCATACTATACTTGGTCCTTGCACTCTTATAACCTGCACAGTCTGGCTAACAGGAGTGATGCTTATATGTTCACTACTACAAATATCTTGA
Source organism: Panulirus argus (assembly GCA_038088735.1). NCBI lineage: Eukaryota > Metazoa > Arthropoda > Malacostraca > Decapoda > Palinuridae > Panulirus > Panulirus argus. The sequence continues at coordinate 9,227 of JAYMFT010037638.1, read as the reverse complement.
AACTCCTTAGCTTTTGACACTTTCTATCAAACCATTCTTCCCTCTTTCTAAACTTTCCCACTTTACAAGAGCCTAATGTTACTATGCTCCTACTACTCTAATGTAGATTTCACAGAAACTCTCACCAAAATGCCCTGGCTATTGAGCTACAGTTCCCAACATATGTTATCACAGAAGTTGTTGAGGTCTGTTCAGTTTCCACTATCATATTTTCTATTTAAGTCTTGTCTTACCCCTGCTCTTTTAACATCACCATTCAACGCAGTTAAACTTGAGGATTATATGATCACTTTTTCCAGAGGATGTATCATATACAATATTGTCAATATCCATACTAGCATGAATGACGGATTGGTTACTCTCATCCTAGTGACAAGTACAGTCACAGAAAATTTTCCTGTACACACACTAGAAACTTTTACTTCTATAACTCCATGTCACAATGAGAAACCACATTACCCCAGTCTAACTATATAACTGAAATCCCCCACTATCAGTACTATAACATCTTAGATATGTGTGTGCTTTACTGCTTCATGTACCATCCTAACTGTTCCCTCAATGCTTTCACTGTGTATTAGTGCTGGATCATTACTGACATTCTTTGGAGAATTATACAATAACACTATGTGCTTCTTTCTTACAGGTACAGTGAAATAGCATTAATCCAGCAATCAACAGTTCATCAACATTTTCTTTTAAAGTAAATCTGGCCTAGTTCAGAAAACTCCTACGGTTCAGAAAATTCCTAGAATCCCTAAACTCCAAATACCAAGGAACAGCAACAAACACCACCAAAATTCAACTAGGATGAGGTAGAGCTGTAGAAAAGTACCTGTAATACTGTAGAAGACCCAGTCTATCTATCTATCTACCTCTCCATCTCCATATATATTCGCTATTTCCTGCATTAGCAAGTTAACATTAAGAACAGAGGACTGAGCCTTATGGGGGAAAATCCTTACTTGGTCCCCTTTCTCTGTTCCTTCTTTGGGAAAAGTGAAAACTGGAAGGGAGGATTTCCAGCCTTCATTCCCTCCCCTTTTAGTCGCCTTCTACGACACGCAGGGAATACGTAGGTAGTATTCATTCTCCCCTACCTGAGGGATAATCTATCTATCTGTCTATCTATATCTCTGATGCCTGTTCCAATTGGAACTCCCTTAAAGGGGTGGCCTCAGCAACAGTCTCCATAACTAAAAAAAACTCGAGTGCCACTTCTTAGCCTTTAGTGCCTCACCCTTAACTGGCCACTGGCAGAAGGCAAGTCTAGTGCAGTGTATGCTGAGGCTTCTACCTAATGTCCCTAATGACTTCTATCTAATGCCCCTACCTTCTACTTCTACCTAATGTTTCTACCTAATGCTCATGCCTAAATGTTCCTACCTACTACTTTTATCTACTTCTACCATTTTGCCAAAATGCAGGGCAAGCACACACTGTTCACCACAGGAAAATCTAGAGTTATGAAGAATGAGCTGCGTGAGTTAAGCATTGTCAAGTGTTACATATGACAAGGAGAGATTGTATGTTTGTGGACAGAATGCCATTAGTCCACATGTTAGTGTGGCAGAAATTAAATCTGTGTTTATGTTAACAGTTTAGTGTTTCTGTAAAAGTTTCCTTGAATTTGTAATGCAATCTCCAACCTGTCAATGCAATACCATACCACCCATCAAGTAAAAACAATTTCTTAAAAAAAAAAAAAAAAAGTGAGAAACGTTATATTGTCCTTAACTTAGCCAGGTAGAAATAGCGAATTATAACTAATAGTGAAATCACATTACTAAGCTGTAAGTGCTGACATGTCTCACAAGGCAGCACTTAGTTCTTTTTATAAACACAAAACCCCACCTCCTACTAATAACTCACTTATAAATACCCTTGATCCACTTGTCCCCATTGTTTCTAAAGATATGTATATAGTTCCATTATGACTATCACTGTGGAGTTTTTGATGGTACCTATTGTTTAGAGAAACCCCAACTGGGTAATGTCCCTTTACTCTCTTCCCAGTCATATTTCAACACAATAGCAATTGGAATACACTATATTCTTCCCAAATACACTCTTCTAACTAATAAATGCATTACAAATATTCTAGTGTTAAAAAATAACTTAAAAATTTTTGAAATTACCTTATTGCAATAATACACTGTTCATTTTGAGTCATTATATGCACAATGGTCTATGAACACTGTTGCCAGATTTCTGTTGTAAATTATACCGAAACTGCAAAACAGTTGTACAACCACTGCACAAAATGTTTATAACATCATGCAGTTCTGTATAACAGTAACATTCACCATATTTTTCTATGTCATAAAGTCAAGAGATTAATAAACAGGTATTTCCTATTGTAATCATTCGACAGAATGCTCAACTTTTAAACTATATAAGGGTGGATATGTTGTAGCATCTGTAATACACTGTCCATGCATCTAGATTTAATGTAAACAAACATGGTATTTCAGTCCCTACATGCTCTTCACCATTTGGTGCTTTAGAGAAAAGTATCAAGATTTTCTTCTATGTAATTGTATTACAGCCCTACCAAAATGAGTAAGAAGCACCCAGCATCTAGTATAAAGGCTGTGGATGTGTTAATGCAATATGACAGTGAAAGATAATAATTTGATAATGCAATACAATAAAGGATGATCTATCAATGTCAATAAATCACTTTATTTTCCCTCATGATGGTACAGACAGACCTCTAATGATGGATGAGATGCATTCTTGAAGAATGTGTGGCAAGCAAAGAATCTGTTAAAAGGAGTCAATATAATATAATGCCTATGGAGATGCATTCCTGAAGCATTAATTCTTTCATTAGTAAGTGACAACAGAATGGCTTCCTCAGATAACAGTAATGGTTCTACAGAGGTTATTATGGTGTTTTATTGACAAACGAAGACATCATTAATGCAAAATATCACATGAAACTAAATAAAATCAATTTTACTAACTGCCACACTCCAACAACACACCTACACCTTCCAAGCCCACTCCCCATCATCTCCAGCAGCTTATTCCTTGTGCAGGAAATTTTTATGGCAACTATGAACATAGTAGACTGGCTGGTTCTTTAATCCTCCTGCTCTACCATAATCGTAATGGTAGAGGATGCTAATCCAAGTGACTGACCCGCATGTGGCTGAAGCTTGCAACCCTTAAACCTGCATATCATCTGCATCTTCATGTCTATATTAATCAATTTCTTGGACAACTTGGATGCTTTACTTGCACTTGCAGATCATTTTCCAGACATGATGGGTTTAATAAGTCCTCTAAATGTACATATGAGATAGCTTAAATGAGAGCAACTGAGACTGAACTGCTGTGAACTATGGTGGGCTATACACAACTGCCAAATATGAACATAAAATGGCAGAGGACATATTCAATCTTTTTTCTTCTATGTCTGATGGATTTATTATTTTTCTTTTATTAATGACAATAATATATATTCACTAAAGGAATTTTTTCATCTCCTTTACTAGAATATCCATTACATGAGTCTATGTTAAAAGAGGTCTCTCTCTAATCTTTAATATATCTAAGTAATCCACAGAACAACATATGTGAAGAAATGTGTCCAAAAATATTCCCTTGGAAAATATCCCCATTTCATAACATTAAATCTGGTAAAGATGGCTTCATTTAAATTTTAAAGTAGTATTACTTAAAGTAACACTCTTAAGGAACAAATCTAATACATTAAATAAGGAGCTCCAATAGCATGAGAACTGTGAATTAGATGACTGCATTTCATGAATAAAATTATCTTGTGTTTCTGGACTACTGTTTGCTAAACCATCAGATTCCTTGGAAATGTTTATTATGTAAACTTTGGAAAAACTGTTAGTCTGACAACTGCTTGGTCCTGACCATGCCAGACTAATGACATTTCACTGTACTCTACCCGTATGAATAAATGAATACCAGTCAGCACTTTTTCTTGAAACTAATAACCATTCTATCAAAAGGATATTCATCCCCTTTCTTTGTCTTTTTATTTCATTCCTTACTATTACACACCTAAGCAGAACAAGTGAGATCTTATATCTACTGCAAACTTTGTTTCCACAACTCAAACAATATCAGGAGCACTTTTCCTTATATAATCTTTGAATTCCACCTCTTTACCAATAACTATTAATCCATCATTTGTTTACATTACTTTCAGTTTGACATTACCATCATCTAACACTTCTAACCTCTCTAAAATGCTGGTAGGGATGCTCCATCCTCTTGCCTCATTTGGGGATGTCAGTATTTTGCCTTCTGTCTATTCTGTGGTTTTAATTTCCCTCTCTTCCTTTGATCTATAACATCGTATGAATAACCCCGTGAATTCCACCTTTTCTTTAAGTTCCTTAGCCTGCCTAAGAATCTCCTGGCTAGATGACTCCAACTCAATTGTAACCATACCTGGTCTCTAATCTCCTGGTTAGATGACTCCAACTCAAATGTAACCATACCTGGTCTCTCCCTTACGTCTTGATTATGTGAGAGAGAGAGAGGAGAAAGACATAGGGAGGAGAAAGAGAGGAAAAAGCAAGAGGAGAAAGAGACAGGAAAGAAAGAGAGGAGAGCAGAGAGAGAGAAAGAGAAAAGGGGGGTAGTGTGAGTGTGTGTGTGTGTGTGTAAGGTTTTTTTTTTTCCTGTGTCTGGAAGAAACAAGAAGAATGTAGGAAATACTAAAGGAATCTACTACAATGAAGTTAAACAAAAATGCTCAAAACAATAGAGTTTTACCTGGCACAACTGGTGAGACCAAAGAGAAAATGAGAGATACATTGTCATTATTTCTGTAAGGATGGCAAATAAAAATATTTTCAATCTTATCACTTACAGGGGATCTCACCATCTTCATACTTATGTGATGCATTCCATACACTTTTACTTTTTCGGTTGAGCAATAATGAATGATGGGATGACAAACTGATTGGTAACATTAAGACCACAGCTTGCAGAAAATATGATGCTCTCTACTCTCAGATACTGAGAATCATGCTCTATTAGTAATTTGCCCCAGTTCAAGTTCATTCATTTTCAGTATTTGATATGCATGAAAGTACTATTTAACCCATTCCGTGGAGGACATGGTTTTCGAAGGTTTAACATTCTATATAGGACACTGCTTTTATCTTTAAAACTTTATGCTTTTAAATGCATGCTAGTGAGTGTACTATAGTAACATAAGATGCCAAAGGCTAAAATACATTCACCAACATGAAAAAAGAATGATCAGGCTATAGTGATCACATTACATGGTTTGTCATGATAGTTTCACAATTTGCTACAATCAGTATAACAAATACTATTATCAAAATTATGCTCTGGGTTCGATGCATTATGCATGAGAGTTAAAGAATGGATGTGTGCAAGTGAGGCCATATTTTGCCTATTCCTGAATTTACTTCACTATTGTGGGAGAAGCAACTGCAAGTATAATTATTATCCATGGAGATGGGAGAAAGAAAACTTCCTATGAATTCCCTGTGTGTCATTGAGAACAACTAAAAGGGGTGAGAATGGGGCCTGGAAACCTTCCACTACATGTATTTCAATTTCTAAAAGGTGGAACAGAAGGAGCCAAGCAAGGAGTGCTCAACTTCTCAAAAGTTCAAGCTAGGGTGTCTTAAGTGCATGGGTGTACCAGGATGTGAAAAAAAGGAGAGATAGGTAGTTTGCTTGTTTCAAGAGAAGAACCTGGATGTTTTAGTACTGAGTGAAACTAATCTCTAGAGTAAGGGGAAAAAATGGTTTGTGAATGTCGTTGATGCTAAGTGAAGGGTTAGTTTTAAAGTGAGAGCTAAGGATGGGGTAACACTTCTAAAGGAGTTATGGAGAGGTGTGAAGAAAAGAGGTGAGTGCTTTAGAAGCTGAGTGAGCATATCAGATGTTTTGATGCAAGGGGCCAAGTGCTAGTGATGGGTAGTTTGAAGGGAAGAGTGAGTAATGTGGCAGCTGAAGGTATAACTGAGGGGAATGAGGTACCCAGTGATGTGTGAAAATGGTCAACAGCTCGTGAAGTACAGTGTTGAAAAAGAAATGGTGCCTGGGAATACACAATATAAAAAAGTCATACATAAGTGTATGTGAGTTAGGTGGGTAGATGGTGTGCAGGTATTACTGTAATATGTACAAATTAACATATGTGAGAGATACTTGGATGTGTATGTGCCGAGAGGGAAAGCTGCTGGGATGTCAAATCATTATATGGTGGAGGTGAGTTATAAAGTTTAAAAGTGCTTTATGAAAAACAGTAATGTTATGGGAAGGAAGAGGGTGGTGAGAGTTGTAAAGTTTAAACTGGCTTTATGAAAAACAGAAATGTTATGGGAAGGAAGAGGGTGGTTAACGTGAGTGAGCTCAGAAAAGAGGTTTGTGTGATGAGAATGACCATAGAATGGCAGAAGGTGAACATAAATGAAGCAAGAGAAGCATGTGGTTGTATGTGGAAGATGGGATTTAGGCACATGAAAAAGGGTAGAGAGCATAGGAATGGGGAAGGTGATTTGTCAGTGAAAGGACAGAGAGGCATATAGGCATTACTTGCAGGGGCTAAAAGAGGCCATTTTAGAGATAAAGTGAGCAAGTATCAGCAAATGAGTGTCAGGAGTATCACTAAACCTCAGGAACAATAACAAAAATGATTTGGGAGGAGGTTAACAGGGTAATATAACCAAGAGAACAAATGGGAGTAACACTGAAGGGAGCAGATGGGGAAGTGATAAAAGGAAGAGAAAAAGTGAAGAAGAGCTACAGTGAGTATTCTGAAGGACCACTCCTCTCTCTCTCCCCCGGGGGTCATGGACAAAAGTCCACATCAAGGCTGGGCCCTAATTGAAATATAGAGAGAATTAAGTAAAAGGGGGGGGGGAGACAAGGAAAGTATTTATGAATTTTTGAGAAAGTGAAAAACCTGTCTCTTGAAATGAGTCAGGTCATATTTATTGGGAAAGACATGAGCAGGTAGAAAGTTCCAAAGCTTAGACGTGTAGGGAAAGAAGCAGTTATCAAAATGGCACACCCTTGAGTTGCCGATGGCCACATAATAATCATGTGACGAAGCAGCTTGCCGAGTATTCTGTGGTCTAACTAGAGGTGGGAGCACACAAGCAGCCAGCTCTTAGGAGCAAAAGCCAAAGAAATACCTATAGGGAAAGTGAACCAACATTGTGGCGTAGGGCAAGGGAGTCAAGTTTGGAAGTTAGCCTCGGACAGTTTATAAGTCGGATCGCTTTCGACTCAACTCTGTCAAGTAAGGAAACAGAGCTAGCACCACCCCAAATATGGGAGCAGTCCTCCATACAAGGATGAATCAGTCCCTTGTATAAATGAAGCAACTGTTCAAAAGAGAAAAAGTTACAACATCTAAACAGGACACCCAGTTTCTTAGAGGCAGACTTAGCTATTCCCATAATGTGGGATTTCCAAGAAAGAGTGGATGTTACAGTAATACCAGGTATGTTCATTGAGTCAAGAGAAGGAAGTACAGAACCGTAAAAGGAGAGGTGAGAGTTGTGAGGAGTTTTTGATGGAGATATGGGTAGAAATTGGGTCTTGGAGGCATTAAACTTCACTAAATTTTGTGCACCTCACTGAGATATCCTGTCCAAGTCTGGGTTTATTGAGGAAACTGTGTCAAGACGAGAAATGCAGTTCGAGTGAGAGAAGAGGGGGCAGAATTGAAGGATGTGGATGAATGCAGTGTTGAGTTGTCAACATATGAGTGCATTGGATTGTTTGTGGAGGAGAGAAAATCATTGGAAAAATGGAGAAAAAGTGTAGGAGATAGGATAGAACCTTGAGGGACACCACTGTTGAAGGAGAAAAGGGGGGAGGCTGATCCATCAACAACCGCAGAAATAGATCGGCCAGAGATAAAAACTAGATATGAAGGGGCAAAGTGAGGGAGGGAAGCCAAAAGAAGGGGGCTTAGAGATGAGACCCTGATACCACACCCTGTCAAAAACCTTAGATATGTCAAGGGCAACTACACTTGACTCCCCAAAATCTTTCAGGGATGATGCCCAGACATTAGTAAGGTAGAAAAGATATCACCAGTGGATCACGCCTTACGGAAGCCATACTGGTTATTAGAGAGAAGACCATGATTTTGGAGGTGTTTAAGGATATTGGAGTTGAGGAGGGATTCAAAGACTTTGGAAACGGTAGATGTCAAAGAAACAGGTCGATAATTAGAGGGGTCAGAATGGTCACCCTTCTTAGGGATGGGATGTATCAAAGCATGTTTCCAAGTAGAAAGAAAAGTTTTGGTTTTTAAACAGAAATGGAACAGACGAGCAAGCACAGGTGCAAGTTCAGAGGTACATAGTTTCAGTACATGGGGATGGATGCCATCAGGTCCATAAGCTTTGCTTGTGCCCAGAGAAAGAAGCACCATTTCGACAGTCTGAAAAGAGATTACAGGAAGAGGCATAGGATATGTAAGGGGAGCATCAGGGGGTGAAAGAATGTTAGGGTCATCCAAGGTGGAGTTAGAAAAGAAACGGGATCCAAAGAGAGTTGCTTTGTCTATGGGAGAGACAGCTATAGTACTGCCGGAGTGAATAAGTAAAGGGAAGGTAGAGCGACAAAAGTTGTTAGAGATGCCCTTAGCTAAAGACCAGAAAGACCTATCAGTGGATGATGAGGAGAAGTTATCACACTTCCTTTGAATAAAGGAATACTTCATCTCACAGACAACATGCTTACATCAGTTATGAGCAGTGATAAAAGCTGAATGGGAGCCAGAGGAATGAGAGTTTTCCAAGTCCGTTATGCCTGATCCCTTGCCTGAATGGCCTCAGAACAGGAATGGTTGAGCCATGGATTGGATGAAAGGGTCGTCTTGGAGGAAGAGGGGTTAAATGCTTCCATTCCCCCAAGAATAACCTCTGCTATGCATTTGGCAGAGACAGAAACATCACCATGTAAGAGACAGTGATTTACCCAAGGAAAGTCATAAACAAAGTTGTGTAAGTTATTCCAGTCAGCTCCATTGAGGTGCCAGTATTTACGTTTAAAAGGGGCTGCTGGAGAAGGAAGTGCCATTATAATGGATAAATTTATGAGATTATGATCAGATGAACCAATTGGGGGCGAGATTGTGTGTTTACAAGAGGATGGAGTGTGTATATATATATATATATATATATATATATATTTTTTTTTTTTTTTTCATACATATTCGCTGTTTCCCGCATTAGCGA
>JAYMFT010037627.1:0-15738 GCA_038088735.1 Panulirus argus | reverse complement strand
ATATATATATATATATATATATATATATATATAGAGAGAGAGAGAGAGAGAGAGAGAGAGAGAGAGAGAGAGTTCATACATATTCGCCTTTTCCCGCGTTAGCGAGGTAGTGCTAAGAACAGAGGCCTGAGCCTTAGAGGTAGCGCCAGGAAACAGACAAAGAAGGACCCATCCCCGACATACACACATATATACACAGTACATATAAATACATACCAACATATACATATACACATACATACACATACACATGCATACACACATGTACATATTCACACTTGCTCGCCCCATTCACTTTTGTGTGTGTGTGTGTGTGTGTGTGCGCGGTTTTGGTCCAATACACATAACAGTCAGAGAATGGATGTGAGCAAATGAGGCCATTTCTTTGTCTGGTAACACTAACATAGGAAACTGCCAGAAGTTGTGCAGCTTTGGCTACAGGAGCCTTTACAAAGGTCCTTGGTTCTGAGCACTGCAGAAGCCTCATAAAGATGCAACTACTGGGGTAGGAAGTAAGTATATATAGTGTGACACCTAAAATTTTATGGTAACAAGTGCATGAGACAATGCACAGGTAAGCTGAATATCTCATTAAAAATTAAAACATTCATAGAACAGAAACAAAAGTAAAAAAGTAGGAAAATGTGGAAATGAAACGATACAAGACAAAAAAGTGGGGAATATTGATGAATTTTGAGAACCCACACCATCATATGTTGCTGTGGTATGAAACTGATGAAAGAAAAGAATAATCACAGCAGCAAAATATTTGTCACATTTGTGCTTCCATTAAAGACTAATGGATCTTATATACTTAGTTGAGTGAGACAGCCTCTAATGTAGATCTTTGGGATCAAACAGAATGCAGACTTCAGTCATCATTACTACTCATAATCCATAAAACAAATACTGAGAAACTGTGATCTGGACTGAATGTATTATCTCAATATTCAACAAAAATACTGATATTCATCTTAGCATCTGAATTAAGAGATGCTGTACAGCATACAATAAAGAGATCATTATCAAGAGAGGTATATATATGCCAATTAACTGTGCACTGTTTATCAACTATGGTCAACCAAGTACTTTATAGTAATAAAGAATACAATCAGTATTTCATAGAATGCATCTGATTCTTAAGATTAATTAACGTTTGTATATACAGCACAATAGATATTCTGTGACATATTACAACAAAGAAGCATAGTGAACATTTATGGATTATAATTACAAAACCTTTTCATAGATCAAATAAAGCAAGTATGAAAAATAACACTTATGTCTGTATCTAAAAATAAAGTATTAATATGTTTTATACAGGAAACTTTCTAGGAAGGGCATTTTAGCAATATGACTTACAGTGGAAGGAAATTATCAGTCTATTTGGAATCCTTATGGAAGCACTGGATAAAAGAGCAGTGCTCAAAACAGTTGGAACGTATTCACAAAATGTGTTGCTGTACCAATTATCATAACTTACCCTATCAAGCATACCAAGGCACATCAATGGATGGGCTTTGAACCTGTTACAGCATTCCTTGGAGCTGGCTGCCACCACCAAAGAGCATTATATTTTTTAACACTCTCTGTTTCCTTGGTAGTAAACTTAAGAATGGCAGCAATAGCATTTAGCATTAACTGGCGGGACTCTGCATCTGAACTTGTCATATACTGCAGAACAACATTTTTCAAGTACTCTAAGTTCTCTCCCTCTCGAGAAACATTTCTGCGATGTCTGAAAAAGATGGCATTGCATTGTATTTACAGTGATGTATGAAAATAATGAACAATCCAAATATTACACTGTTCTTTTTAAACATGTTAAACTTACAGGCACTAAGTAAATGAAGTCAGCATCACTTGCATTCATTAAAATTGGCAGTTTTAATCTAATACCATTCTTCTTAAATTCCACAAGTGTGGCACCAATAAACTGTCTGACAGAAAAACAAAGCTATGATGTTGGGGAGAGAGAGAGAGAGAGAGAGACAAAGCAAAGCTAAGATTCAACTTCAACTTTAAAGCATTCATTTGTCTCTTCTGAGGCATCCTCACTCCTTTCATAAAAATCTTTGTTTCCTTAAACTGCTTCTTTTATTCAATTTTAAAACAGCACACTTGATTAATCTTTAAGCTCTTGGAAGCAATCTGTAACAGGATCTCTTGATATAGCAAGCCCTTTATTTTTGTATGCTTATGGAATGCCAATGCAGTCTTTCCCCTCTCATCCTATTTTTAGAGAAAAGCAGAAGAAACACAGTAAGAGTCTTTCCAGATCACTGGCATGTCAAAAAGGGAAAACAACAGTCAAATATGCATTATATATGAAACATACTTACCTCTCTGACTCCTCCTCCAGAGCTTCAATTGTGTCTTGTTGGGCTTGTTGCCTGACTAGTGCAGCCATCTGCACCTCACGCATAGTTGTCTCAAGCTGTCTCTTTTCTCGTCGTAACTGAGATATTTCTTGGTCCTTGCGTGCCAGCTCCTCTAAGTGGTGCAGAAGTGGACCTTCACTACCACCACTAACCTGGGATAACAGTGCTGCTGTGGCTTCCAGGCTTCCTAAACCATTCTAAAATTTAAGGGTCTGAATTAAAACCCCATACTTTGTCCAACTCAGTCATAAGAAATTTGTATAAGAAATTCAGACCATGTCAAATGAAATCCAGTATACATCTTTAAAAGGAATATCACAGTATACTTTTATAAATATTATTGTTCTGAATACCACAAAATAAAGAAAAATATTCTTTTTTTACCCCTTACCACCTTTCCAAAGCACATGGAACAGACAAACAAAACAATCTCATCTACGCATATCCAGTCTCTAGCTGTTACGTATAACATACTGAAACCAAAGTCTACTATCAAGCCCCAGAGACTTCTTCATGGTTTACCTTGACCACTTCATGTGCCATGATTCAGCTTATTAACAAACCACCACTTAACATATACCACATCACTCCAGTTCTTTCTATCACCCTCCTTAATGGTCAGGCCCTGATACCTCAAGGCCTTCTTCACTCCATCCTTCAATCTCCTCAGTTTCCTCCCCTACTTGTTCCCTATACTTCAAAGCATATACCACACCTCTTCCTATATTCATCATTTTCAGGCATTTCATTTCTAGTACATCCACCCTCTAACATTCTTTTGCATTAATGCCTAAGACTGTCATCCATCCAAACCTGTTGGGGCTACAATTGTGATAGATGACCAACAATCCTAACATGGAGGCTACAGGATGATTCCAGGCACCACTTTAATACTCTAGAAACAAAAAAGCAGTATAAATGCACATACATGTATGTGCACATATATACTTTGAAACAGTACGCTTTTTTTTTTATGCTGAAGGTTCCAGTCACGGACAAAGGTCCACATTGAGGCTGGGCCTTAATTGAAATATAGAGAATTATGAAATGGAAAAAGAAAAGACAAGGGAAAGTATTTATGACTTTTTAAGTGAAAGACCTGTCTTTTGAAATGTGCGAGATCACAGTTATTGGGAAAGACATCTAATAACCTATCTATGTATCTATATCTCTGACACCCATTCCCTCAGGGAACTCACATCAAGGGGTGTGGCCACAAGCAAAAGATTCTTCACTTATCCCTGTCCTTAGATACCTCCCTCGCATACACCATTCCACACATTCTTCCCCTATTCCTCTCCCTCCAGTACTCTTTAACTCTATTTCCTTATGTCACAGGTGGTCTTCCTCTCATCAACTCCTTTAATCGCCCAGTCATACTCTCCTTTTAAACCCCCTGTCTTGCATTCTTTCTACATGCCCAAACCACATTAAAGTATTATGTTTCACCCACTTAACAACTCAACAATTCATTCCCTTTGTATTCCCTCTCTATCTGTATCTCTGATGCCTGTCCCCAACAGGAACTCCTTTAGGGGGGTGGCTATGGCAATAGAGTCTCCCTAAATAGTGAACTCCAATGCCATTTTATAACCTTTAGTGCCTCAACCTAACAAGCCATTGGCAGAGGCAAGTGCTGCACAGTGTTTGCAGAGGCTCCTATCCAATGTTCCTACTAACTACTACCTAATCCTCTGGCTTAAATGTTCCTACCTACTACTACTTGCATTCCCTGCCACCACCAAATCTCATGCATACCCTCAGTACTTTCTTCACTCCATCTAGCCATACCACATGCTCCTCTCAAACAACACATTTCCACAGCCTGGATTCTTGAACTAACTAGAATGAAATGTGCTGTGGTTTTTGGTTCCTCATCAACCCTTCATGATTAATGGAATGTTATTCCCTCCATACCTAAGTTTTCTGGGATTTAAACTGCATATCACTGGTATGTGCTATATTTCTTGTTTTAGGAATTACCTGAAAATCATTTGAAGAGATGCATTTTGAATAATCTCTTCATATTGGCAGTGTTAGTATCAAATGAAAATGAAAGGTTGGTACCCTTTCACACAATCAAGAAGTTATATGAATCAAAAGAGATGGAATGTCTTCAAAATTATTTTTAATGTTTCAATCATATTACTCTTTTTCATTATGATGCTCTTTTGCAGATGTTGCAGATGACACAATACCTGTCAAGTCACCAGATGACCCTCGATGTGTAGTTCACTACCATGGTCTACAGACTGAAAAAGATGCTCCTATAATTTTACTGTGTGAAAAGAGTTATAATAAACTCATTGACTGTAAGAAAATTCGAGTACAATCTGGAGAAAAAGACTATCATGCTCAACAATGTGAAACTATTCCAATACCGAGCTATGATCCCGAAAGAGATGGTTACCACAGACCTTGTTACATGAAGTTTATAAAAACAAATGCACTCAGTAAACTGAAATGTGAACCAGAAAACAACAATGAAAAATCAGATTCTCTTGAAAATCACATTTAAGCATATTTCATTCACTCAGCAACCATGCCACAGCATATATCCATCACATGGTAATCTTTCTTATGAACATGTAAATTCTGTGACAAATGAAACTAAGTGGTATGAAAATATACAATAAAAAAAACTGGCAGGAGATATGCTCCCAATGAGGTTGTGACAAAAGAAGGCTGTGAAAAGTAATTCAAATAAAAAGTGCAAAACCCAAAATCTAAAGTGTCTCTAACTTCCTCTGTCAGATAGCAGAAAAATAATAACATTGTAAAAAAAAAATACAGGATAATATTGGAACTTAATTTTTTCAGTCAACTTATAAAATTACCCTGAACACCTCCAGCTTACAGAAAGGTGTCCCCTTCAAAACTTTCAACAGTCTCTTAAACTACAGGTACATATGATTAACACCACTAATAATGCAGAAGATATTAAAGCATATGCTTAAAGCTCTATATAATGAAACATTTGTTAATGACTTCTTTCATTCTGACAGGGTGGTGCCCAAAGCCTTCATGTGTCAAGAGGGCAAGGGTATGTTTGATGCTATAATAGTTCCAACAATGATGTAAGGATGTAGGTATGGGTCCTACATAAACAATTATGGAAAAGGGTGAATATACTGGAAATGAAATTGTTGAGGACAAAATTTTTTGTAAGGAGGGTTGATCGAGTAAGAAATGATGGAGCAGTAAGTAGAGTATAGCTGGGAGAGGTGAAAAGGTGCTAAAATGGCTTGGACATATGAAGAGGATGATTAAGGGAATGATTACTAAGAAGGTGCACATGTGGGAAGGGGAGGGAACAAGGGTACAGGAGGAAACTAAGGAGGAGGTGGAAAAGTGAGTGAAAGTTGATTTGAGTGTTTGGGGCTTGAACATGCAGTATGGTGTGAAGTGTACAAGAGATAGAGCTGTGGTTTCGGTGCATTACGCATGACAGCTATAGACTGGATGTGAGCGTACGTGATCTTCCTTTGTCTGTTCCTGGCGTTACCTCACTAACGTAGGAAACAGTAATAATTAGAAACTACAAATCTGATCCCATATAAAATATTCCAGCAATTGTCAAGTTGGGATCAACAAATACAATATCTATACTGAAATAGAAGTTGTCCTATCTGATGTGCCTGTTCTTACTTGAGGAGGTGCTTTTTCTCGTTCATGCAGCAGCTGAGTTAGGCGCTGAATCTCCAAATCACGCTCAGCTAATGTAGCAAGTGAACGCTGCTGTTGCAAAGACAACTGCTGTTCCACAGCTGCCACTGTCACTCTGCTTTCACTTTCTACACGTCGCAACTGATCTTCATGTGATGATCTCAGAGATGACAACTCCTGTAATGCATCCAGCATTTTTTCTAAATACAATCATTTCAAACGAGAGTAAACTGCCATTCTTTTAAGCAACAAAATATTTGGCTTTGGGAAAAATTCAGTGATTACTTATAGCTACATCATGACCAATAAGAAGTCTCTTCAAGATACTGACTTGTTTTGGTACAGACGGGTCCTGAGTTTTTGCAGGCAAGTAAATTCAAAGCCATACTCTTACCTGTCAAGTCATATTTCAATGAACCATGAGTCTGTGAGGTTTTGATTGGACTCTCTACATTTAGTCTGCAATGATTATATTCTCTTATTTCAATAGGTAAAATAAAGGCCTTTAAATAGCCTAGTGTGCTATTATGAATACATGCTTCTTTTCATTTACACAAAGGAGAATGGCCAGGGGTCCCAGACAGACATCATAAGCAACATCTTACATGAACCTTGGCCACCATATGAAGCACCATATTCTCAACATGATGAAAGGTGATTTGACAGGAAGAGTTCAACTGAACACATCTACTTTCATTATTATATAAATATCAATATATCACCATTTCATTACATCACCAGAGGTCTGCCCTTCATTATGTATTATACTGTTTCTTTTTTCAGCATTAAATTTCTCATTGTCCATATTTGCTGGGCCTATGGCCCCAGCAGATAAGATTCTCCAGATAACAGAAATTCCCTTTTCCAACAAATATAAGCAATGAGGTGTATCCTTACATATTTAAGTGATGCCACCTGCTGGGAATGGGAATCTGCTGCATGCTGAGCTGCTGAGGTGAGACTACGTATTTTTTGTCGTAATTCATCTAATTGTTTTCCACACTCTCCTTTGCAGGTTGTTTCTCCGATAACTCTGCATGTACACACACATATATGTATGTTTATAAAATATCAATTAATACTTATGCATTTCATCTATATTCTATTCTGAATAACACAAACTTAAGGCCAATTTTTAAGTCAAAGCCACTTAAAATATTTAAGGTCATATTTCATAAAGATTGCCACTCTCTATGAAGAGCACAAAGATAAACTTACTTCGACTGCTGCTTGGAAGATATCTTGTAGTTTTCAAATTCCTCCTTCAGCTGATCATACTCCTGCTGACAGCGAGCATGGATGTTTTCACCTCCACTTAGAAGGCCTGTTAAATTTATTAATGTATTTTATATAATGGAACCATGAATTCAGAAATAAATTTACTTAACACTGATACTTTCATGACAGACAATATGGTTCCAGAAATAAACACAGGGCAAGAAAGCAATTAAATACAAATTATGAATTAATGCTCCTACTCTCAACATCAACAGGATGCGATGTGTGAAGATTTGCATTGATCAGCTGATCTCTAAGCTTGGTCAGGCGATCACAAAGGGTATTGATGTCTGATTCACTGTTGTCTACATCTGGTTCTAGACGAGATAAAAGAAAACCATTTTCCTGTGCCAGCTCTGATACTTTATCCTGAAAATATAAAACTTTATGTACATCATATCAAAGAGAAAGCAGTTTAAAGAAGAAATATGCTGCATATGAATTCCATTACACAAGCCAATGACCAATTTTGTCGATAGGCAGCATAAGCCCTATAAAATGGGAGGAAAACCAACCAAACAATAATTCATACCAAATCAAAAAAAAGAGTTAAAAAATCTTCAAGGTTATATGATGCCCAGTTGGATGCAATGAAGCAGCTACAGATGTTTGCTAATTGTGTGAGTGAGGTAGTGTCAACAGAAAAACTTCGATTGGCTCCCTCCTCTGTTCCTTCTTTTAGAAAGTAAAACTGGACAAGAGGATTTTCAGCCCTCACCCCTTCACCTTCTATGACACAGAGGAGATACATGGAAAGTATTCCCTCTCCTTTAAATATTATTAATTTCTATTTCTTTTTTCCATTTGCTACTTCCTTATTTTCACTTTTCTCTCTTATCAATTCTTAAAAAGCCCTCCTTTGTATCATGCATTCTCAATTCTACATATAAATGATGACCCCATTCATTTGAGAGCAAAAAATAAACAGTAAATTTTTCAGCAGAGAAGCTTTGAAGATATTAGTAGTGAGAAATTCACTTAAGTTCTGATATGTGCTTTATAATCTTAAACGTGAGAGGAGGCAACATTATCTATATCTCTGATGCCTGTTCCAACTAGAACTCCCTCAAGGGGGTGACCACGGTAATTGAGTATCCATAACTAGTGGACTCCATAACCGATGCTTTGCCTTTAAAGCCTCACCCTCAAGAGGCCATTGGCAGAGGTCAACTCCAGCACAGTGTTTGCAGAGGCTCCTACCTGATGTTCCTACTGACTACTACTACCTAATGTGTCTAACTTATATAGTTACTCTTATATGAATTATTCAAGAAACTAAAGTTCAGGACTAACAGTAATGAAACAACTTACATGGAAAAGAAAGATGACAAATATTGGTGAAAAAAATTAAGAAAATTTAATAATCAAAGGTAATTATACTAACCTTCAGTTTATGGATAGCATGAAGATCACCTTGTCGTGTACGATCATAAGAAGCCACAGTAAAGGAAAGGTCTGCCAGTCGGGCTTCTAAGCTTGCCACACGTTCCTCATGTGATTTTGCTAAATCTCTTGAAGATTCTTCCACTGCAGCAGCACGGGTTCGTTCCTGGTTCAAACCAAAAGAAAACTTGTTGACTGACAGCTACAATGCAGTCAACAGCATGTTGTCTGGACATCTATAAACCAGATAGTTCAGTAGTCTTTTTTTTTCATGAAAAGACCTGTTTGGAAAATATTTCTGCTTCCCACAGGTGGAAGATGACAAGCCAACCACCAAATGGTGTCTTTGTTTGTTTTCATCAACATGGCACCAATCAACTGA
This sequence comes from Panulirus argus, assembly GCA_038088735.1. Classification (NCBI taxonomy): domain Eukaryota; kingdom Metazoa; phylum Arthropoda; class Malacostraca; order Decapoda; family Palinuridae; genus Panulirus; species Panulirus argus. The sequence continues at coordinate 6,648 of JAYMFT010037627.1, read as the reverse complement.
TGTACAATTGTGGATGTATTATTTCATTTCATTAGTATCTGGTGTACGGTTGCGATATCTGGAAACTCAAGCATAGTTTTCTCTCCTTCCACATTTTTCTTTCTCTTTTAATACATGCTTGCCATTTCCTAAGTGAATGAAATAGTATCTCAAACAGATGATTAAGCCTTAGAGGAAAAAAGATCCTCATTTAGCTCTTCCCTCTGCTACTTCTATTGGATAGCAATACAGAAAGGGAGGACTTCCAGCCCCTTGCTCCTGCTCCTCTTACTCATCTTTTACGACACAAGCAGGTATGTGGGCAGTATTCTTTCTCCCTTATCCCTAATTTAGCCATTTCTATATACAGAACTATGAATTAAGTAAATTATGCCAAAAAATTCTGCTATTGAACAGGTTGAAAATTTACATCACTCTCCATTCCCTAACAGCTTGTCATGTCACAGTGTTCAGTTTAGTTGATGAAGTTCAAGAGATGGCAATGTTTGCAATCACAGCACAGATGGTAGAAATTCTTAAGTTCTGTTTGCACTTTACATACATTGTCACTCCCCTTACACAAGATAATAAGTCTTGTTTCTGACCTAATTGATATATATATAATTTTGAAATAAAAATGGACATACTTGCTGTAGGGCCTCTGTGTGTTGTTTTCTCATCTCTTCCATCTGCCCATGTATCTTCCGTAACAATGGAGGCTCCTCAGACTGCTGCTCTGCTCTCTTAAGACGAGATCGAACCTGAAAAAGGCAGAGTCCATGATTACTTTCAAATACATAATCCATTTACCAATGGTAAATTCTTAACATCTGGAAAATAAATCATACTTTGAAATGCTTCCCAACAATTCTCTTATATCATTCTCATCAATGGGAGACCTACTGCTTTACAGCATAAAACAATAATGCTATCAAAGGTAACCAAGTCACAACACTTTTTTATACATCTAACTGCTTTCTATGCTTAAGTGTGGTAGCACCAGGAACAAGAGAAGAATGACATTATCTTTTCAAAACCTGTCTTTAACTATCATGTATAGCCATCATGACAAATCTTAATAAAAAATTATTAGAAGAAAAGTTTTAATTCAAAATGTGATTATGTAAGTGATATACTTAAAGGTTTGTATGCACTCACTCATGTGCAGTAATAAAGTTCATGGTACATGGGTTAAACCATGGAGTAGTCTATAGTATTTGGCTGTGGATGGTAGATACTGGTTTTGGTACAATATACATGACAGATAAAGGGGTGGATTTAGCCAAATGAGACCACTGTTCTCTTGTTCTTGAAGTTACCTTACTAATCCAAGCGAAGCAATTATGTAGAACTGAAAATACCTCTTTTTCATACTTGTTTGCTATTTCCCACATTAGTGAGGCAGCACCAGAGACAGATGAAGAAAAGACCTCAATCACTCACATCCATTCTCTAGCTGTCATGTGTAATGCACCAAAACTACAGTCAACTATTTACAACCAGACCCCACAAAACTTTCTGTGGTTTTTGTAGGACTGCTTCATATGCTTTTGTTCAGTCCACTGACATAGCTCCAATTCACTCCACCCTGAGCATGCCTTTCACCATCCTGCAAGTTCAGGCCCTTAACGCTCAAAAATCTTATCCACTCCATCCTTCCATATCCAATTTCTCCTTATGCCCTCCACCTCAGACAAATATATCCTTTTTGTCAATCACTCTACACTTATTCTATCCGTATAAGAATAAAAATCCCATTAAGATGAAAAAGTTTAATTGAATATTCTAAATAATCTTAATAAACTAATACTGAACACAAGAGACAAAAGACTTTTAACCAGGTCTACTGACTATAAGTTTTTTACCACAAATTTACAGCTTTCCAGAGGTAAAAAATGACAATTACACATTCTAGGCTACATATAACTAGAGCAACCATGCCAAAACTTACATAACTCAATCTAAGAGATTGGAAATCAAAGTACATTTAACGATCATTAAGTGTAGCTGACTAGTCTTTTTCCTCTTAATTGTGGATAAACTGATACCACTCGACTATAAATCTGGGGCACCAAAATACCTACTTTTAAGCCTGTCTCTAATAAAAGAGATGCTCTACAGGGAATTCAGGAAAAATATCTGCTGACAATAGATGAAAAAAATTTAATAAGAATGGTTACTATTTAGGATTAGTTACCACCAAATACTGCATTCACTTTCAATTCTGAATGATTCATACCCAGCACTAGAGCCAAACACATGGTAAGTCATAGCAGTATACATAAAAAATATCTTCATCAGTGAGATATAAAATGGTCCTCTTGTCTCATAACAGTGCTACAGTGGACAACTGCAGCCAAACAGACTACTAAAAGGAACCTTTTCTAAAACAGCAATACATATTCAAAAAATCTAAACATTACCTGCTCTAGTTCATTTTGAAGATCACTGATTTTCTTTTCATAGTGTTCTTGTGGACGATGGTTGGCAGGTGCCAGGGATCTTTGCAACTGCTGAGTTGCTTCATCTAATGATGCCTCTAAGCGCTCTTTTGTACTTCTTTCCACTGCTAACTTGCTCTCTAATTCCCTTCAGAAAATGATGTGCAAGATCAACTAATACACATATACAAATTGGCAATTAATACTTTCAGATAAAAGAAAATATCACATGAATATCAACTGGTTAACAATGAGCATCATTATGATGTAGAAAAGGGAGGACTAAAACAAAAGTAAGGATAAACATGATGAGATCTGCAGCAACTTAAGTTACACAAAACATTACCCCATAAATTTTGAGTGCAGTAAGTTATGACCTCATTGGTAACAGGGGACTACTTACTCTTCAAGAAAAATTACATGAGGTCTGTTTTCTCTGTCAATGTTGTCTCAATAAGTCTGAGTTCACTCCTCTTATGTAGCCTCTGCTATTTTACTAATCCACTCCATTTGCATAAATTAGTTTGGAGTCTATTTCTCCATTACCTCATATGCCTGTTCTCTGTATACTGCTGCAGTCATTGTCTCCATCTCTAGTCTCTGTATAATGCTTATCTTTTGCCTTTTTCTTACATTTTCGTGTTTATCACATTCTTCATCAATGATGTCAATAAAATATTCTCCTTTCCAATCTACCTTCTATGCACTTTTTCATGTAAATATTCAAGTATACATCTGTGTTGAAAAGATACATTTACAGTACTTATTCTTGTTATTCAGAATCCACATCTTTATTTCATTACCATGTAACATTAATACTTACTCTTCCTTTCATAAAATTCAACACAATTAGCATTTATTTTATATTTGATCCTCATTATGTCCTTCAAGGTTTGCTCCAGACAGCAACCTTAAATCAATTTTTCTGTCACATAACTCATCCATAAATATAACAATTTTACCTATTTATCCAAGTCTCATTATCAAAATATGCAAATATATTGGCAATTCTATTTTTCTTTTATATATCACACACATGTTCACGGACTCAGTCTGTAAGTGGTAACAATACAAGCAAGGAGTCACTATCTACAAGGTTGTATCATCATTGCTGACAACCTTCTTGTCCTAAAGGTGCACGCACGTCTTACCCTGCATCCACATGGAGCAAAGCCTCAAAGTTGCAGCATCCCCATTTAATGATCTGAGGGTTTCATCATGATAATACTAATTATAATACAAATACTACTACTACCACAACTACGACTAATAATAATAATGATGATTATATAATACAAAGTTTCCCTCTTTATATACCAGCTCTCAGAATATGTTTTATGTTTGGCAACTCCTGAATGTCATTCTCCTACACGCTAGAAAAACACTAACAATCCCGATTCATATATTTACCATGAACTCATTTTTTTTCATGAGTAACCTGACACTTTTTTACACAGCCAGTTTTACCTCCCATTCCATTTCTGCAAAAGGCTTTTTAATATAATTTCAGGGTTTATACTTTAACAAAGCCCTACTAAATAAGTGGAAAATGCCCAGCAAGTGAGGGATTTACCTCTGGTATGAAAAAAACAAGAGAAGGTATTAAACTAGAAGTCAAATTAGATATCTAGGAAATTTGGATGCTGGAAAACATGGAATGGGTATCACCAAAGTGCTTGACATACTCCCCTAAGTTGGTGAGAATAAATTGTGTTAATGTAAAACAAAATTAAAGAAGGGCTCAAAGTGTGACACCTGTACCTGCTACTATAACAACACCACAGAAATGAAATTATGGAAAACATACAAAGACTTCTGAGTGTTTGAAATGAAGATCAAAATCAACATAATCAACATGGATGTATCATTTACATTCATTTTATATTTAAAAAATCTAACTCATAACAAAACCATTTTTGGTACCTAGTAGCTTTTGCAAAAACCACTATATCACTGGGTCTGTGTTAGGTTTCCATCATATGGCATGCTGTTTCAATTCAATTTGCATTTTTCTGGGATATATCCCCAACATCAGTACAGACTCCAAATATGTCTAGATCTAGAAATATATATACATTGAACAGGAATTATAATGCTGTAACGGAGTGAGGACCTGAGTTGAATGGGAATTATAACTTATACAGATAGATCCTGAATGTTAACTCCTCATTTTCACTACAGTAAGTCTATAGTTCCCACTTCTGTAATCTAATGCCATACCTCAACATAACAGCTGCATTTTGTGTGTCTTGATCACGTTCATGCTGTGCAACAATCAGTCGACTTCGCAAATCCTGTAGCTTTTCCTCCGTGTCAACTTCACATGCTTTTTTGGCATCCAAAGCTTCCTGTAAGCTCCTTTCTAACTATAAATAACAGAGAAAAGTACAGTGTTAAATTTCAAGAAAAGCTTTATGTAAATACAAGCACTTCTATGGTAACCCTCAAGAGATGAGATGGGTAAGGCTTTTCTTCATTTGCACTCCCATATTTAGAAGAACATCTTTAGCAATTTCGGCTCTGCCCATGAGCCTGGTTGTTGAACAAGGTGGTAAAAAGCTTATGCAGAAACATGCATTGTTTTCTCCTGAATATGTTCTGCCTTGTTCCATTTTCTTTCTTGCCATACTGTAATTCATGGAAAGACAAAACCACACTACACCACAAAAATTTTTTTGAACATTCATGGTGAGACTGTGGGGATGAAATGATATATCATGAATAAAATATCAAATACTAAATGTAATTCAGAATGGTTGTGTTATGAAGATGGCAAAGGACCGTCACAGGCATTTTTCATAATACTGTAAATAATAAAAGCAGAGGTTTGAAAAATAAAGCCTCTCTGTTACACATTTCTCACTGTTTCAAAAATTCAAGGAAACGGGAGACTAAAAAATCATCAAAATTTCATGTTCAACATGGAACTTAACAATATGTGTGTTATGTGAGGGGGTAATCAGGTGATAATTTTAGGCACATGTAATTCTCTAAAACAGTACATACAAACCTTTTCTTTTTCACCCAGAAGTCTCTTCTTGTCATTCTGAAAAGATACTTCCGTTCGTTTTTTCTCTGAAGACAATGTGTTTAAAGCAGAAGTCAATGCAGCAACTTTTTTCTTTAGGTTTTCTTTAATTTCATCTGAGCTTCCCTGTCTTCCACTATCCTACAAGACAAATCATCATCTCTATATTGTAAATGCATCATGCAAAAGTATCAGACACCTAAATGTTAAAATATTAAATATAACTGACTCGCATAAAACATGCTGAGATTATTTACATCTTAACACCAAATTTTCCTAGGATTAAAAAAAAAATATATTGCAAGGGATAAAAGACAACACACATATACCATGGCAAGATATATTGTATACTTCATAAACAGCCTGCGGAAAATAAACATCCCTGAAATATGGAAAGAAAATCTCCAATCTTGAATGAATAACTATGGACACATAATTGTTCATGTTGTACACCTAACTAAAAAACACGGCTATTCCATAATTGAAGAGTGGTACCACTAGAAAAATGGCTTTATTTTGCTGCAATGAAACCTTAGCCCCCTCCCCAGTCCAGAGCCAAGCCCCCACAACTTCCCATGGTTCCTCCAAACACTTCATATGCCCTGGTTCATCCCACTGACAGCATGTCACCCCCTGTGCACCCCATAATTCCAATTCTATCTATCCCATGCCAAGTTCACATTCTCCTGCATGTTCAGACACCTATCACTCAAAGCAATTTTCATTCGAACTTCATCCCATTTTCTCTTTTCTCCTTGTTCCCTATGCTTCTATGTAGACCATCTTTATCAGCCTTTCCTAACTCAACCTTTCCATATGTCTGAACCATTTCAGTACATTCTTTTCAGCTGTCTCATACATACTTACTGCTTACCCTATCATATCTCATTCGATCAAACCTCCTTATGCCTCAAGCATATCATTTCCAACAGATCCACCCTCTTCCATACCTTCTTATCTTGCATGCATACATCAACAAAAACAATAAAACAAAAATAAAATACTAATACTATAATATCAATAATAATAACAACAACAATAATACCAACAACAACATCAAAATAATAATAATGATAATTATAATAATAATAATAATAATAATAATAATAATAATATTATTATCATACTTGATCGCTGTTTCCCGCGTCAGCGAGGTAGTGCCAGGAAACAGACGAAGAAAGACCCATCCCCCCACATACA
>JAYMFT010037616.1:0-15739 GCA_038088735.1 Panulirus argus | reverse complement strand
ATTGAAATGATATGAGGAGCTGTGCTCCATACTTTGTTTACAAAGTCTGAGCAAAATAAATTGAGTCTGAGTCTGAGACACACACACACACACAAACACTTCCACAGTTATATTTCAGAATAGTGGCTTTGACTTGAGATCTCATTGTGGATGTTATTCGTCATGCTGAACAAGGACATGGCATCCGATGTAGTTAGCCAATTAGTCGTGTAATTAAGCTCTGGAGTAATTAATTCTTCATAAGTATCATCATTAGGCTTGATCTGTCCTTCCTGGGAACAGTTTTACAGAAATGGTTCCAATTTTCTTATTTTTTGAGTTGCTTACCTTTAACCTCTCTGTTTCTGTTCCATGTTTTCCACCCCTTATTTGAAATATTAGTAAAACACGATAAGACACTCGGAAATTGAACAGAGTTAACATATATGGCTTTATGCATCACTGATAAAAGTGCGTCAAGTATATTAACTTGTGGAGGGTCTTGTTTACCCAAGGCTGGGAGGAGGAGAGAGGTCAGTAGTCACCTGCTTAGTAGAGCTTGGAATGGATGGTGTGTCTGTCCTCTTGCTGATCTGTCGCTGGGGTGGGGGGAGGAGGGGATTACAAGAGGACAAGTTGTCTGCTATTCTACATTGGACAGAGTCATCAGGAGTACAAAATTATCATACCACTCGTTTTTCAAAACGGATTTGCGTTCTTTTAAGAAATAAAGGTAGAGAACACTGTGTGGGGGGGGGGGGAGAGGGGAGACGAAGACAAAAGAAAAAGACGAAATGGGGAAAAAAAAGGTAGGAGAGAAAGAAAGCAGAAAAATAATTACAGAAAAAAGGAGAGAACTAATACAAGAAAATTATAAACAGGATAAAAGAGCAAAACCACGAAATAAATGATAAGTCCAGGGCATCAGTAAAAGAATAATGAAATAGAATAAATAATTCCAGGACCTCACAAGGGGGGGGGGTTGCTGTTGAGGGGAGATCCTCTGTGTTGTGGGGGGAGGAGGATGAGGTCGACCTCCACCCTCATCGCCCCTATGACGCGCCTAATTAAGTTTACGAACGAGAAAAAATGGGCAACTGATGATGAGGAAGGGGGGCAGAGAACAGAAGGTGATGAATGATAAGGAACCAAGAAGAGGGAACAATGAAAAACTTGGTGACGAGGGTGGGTGTTGGTGATTTTTTTTTCACTAGTTATTCATTGACGTTTACTCTGCATGTGTGTGTGTGTGTGTGTGTGTGTGGTGGGGGGACGGGGCCTGTAACAGGTACATGTATAAACACACAACCAACACTCTTTTACTTAATTCTCTTAATAGCTACACACACACATACACACACACACACCTCGTGAAATCTAATACACACGCAGACTAGCCAGCTTGACGTAATTCGAGCCTCTTGCGACAGTGCCTTGACCACTCTGGACAAAAACGACCCATGAATGGTATAGGTCCTATTCCAGCCACTCCTGAGGTTTTTGTCCCAATTACTCCGTGTGTTCCCCACCCCTATCACCTGGGCTTCATCTGACCTGACCACTACACCTCAACTCATTATTCCACCAGCTTTTGCCTGTGTATGTGTGTGTGTGTGTGTGTAGGCAGCAACTCGTCATACTAACTCCATCATGATTCCCGTCAGAACACTGCTTCACTCCCCATTTATATACCATCTGACACCACTGGTCCTCCTTACCGTTGCCCTATTCTTTTTTTTTTCCACAACCCCATCACTCTACCCATTGGCGCACCTACCATCTGGCCCCATCAACCATCTGGCCCCGTCAACCACCTGGCCCATCTATCACCTACATATATACACGTACTTCCCACATCACAAACATCATCCCACCAGCAACGGGCCAACACTGGTTTTTTATCCCTTCATAACCCCGTCCTCTTTGTTCTCCATTACCTGGCCCATCTGATGTCCGTCGTCCACCCCCCCCCCGCCCATCACCATACCACCTGAGAGTTAATAACCAACCAGGTGTCAGCAGCAGAGGGCAGGCTGCCGCACACGAGGGCCCTTAACGATGTGTCTAGCTGCAGCAGTGACGCCGCTGTGTAGCGAGCGGGGCGAGGCCAGACAGACCCGGGGGCTGCAGAGCGCTTCGGACTGGATAGGGTATACCACCAGCCCTGGAAACCTTACTTTGAGCGCTTTGGCGTTCTTAGATCACTGACTGTATGTTGCAAATTTAATATTTGTAACAGAGTTCTCTTAGGATATTACACTTAAAAGGGTAAATAACATGCTGGGGATCGCCAGATAAATGTGAATCGTTCCAAAGCTTCCAAAAGAATGAATTATAAGAGACAGCCTCCTGTTTATGTTTATCTTCTCGACGTATTTTTCCATTTTCGGGCAACAGATATTCTGTTTACATGTTCTCAAGATATTTTCCAATATCTTGGAGACATGTCCGTGAGACTGATAGGTGAAATGAATTCTCCCAAAACGAGATTTAAAAGTTAATGAAGAAAAGATATTTAAATTGTAAGTAAATACAAAAAGAAACATTTGGATTGTCCCTTGTTATATATTTTCGATAGCGTTTAACATATTACATGATAAAGTGAGAATAACAGATAATGGAGGGCCTGTAGACGTATAACTTGGTTATCTATTGGTGTAATTCTCAATTAAGATTACTCTTAGATAGTTCAGGCAAACACAGCAAGAGGTCTCTCACTTCCTGTCCTCCATTTTCTCCGCCCACAACATCCGGCAGGAAAAATGATGGGGAAAAAATCAAAATCCATCCATTGATGGAGTAAAGCAAAGATGAAATTTTCCAGATAAGAATTAAAACAAACATTTTTACGCTACTATTTCTATTTTACTACATTCTGCCATACTACTATGCGCTAAGCTGTGCTATACGTCAGTGCTATACACTCTGGCATAGTTTTGGCTAGGGGAAACATATATCAAGTTAGAGCTGAAAGTAAGACGTGTTAATATATATGATGATATATATTTTGTCATTATTTTCATTTAGCAGGTACTCGAACTTGGGAAAGAATTGTCTAGACGATTTTTAACGCTGTCTATGGTTTCTGTATTAGCAAAGTTTGCCAGTAACATATTTGTGTTGAAAGGTTCTATATATAAAAACAGAAATCTTTCATTGTGTTAGTGTCACGCTTTTTTCTAAAGCTGTATTTGCCTTAAGTCGTTCTGTAACTTATGGCTCTTCATATCTGTCAACTTTAAAGTTTTTTCTCATCTAGCCCCGGAAAGCAATGTTTGAGGTTGACATGTTTCCCCTTCTAATTAGAAGCAATTTATTTTCTACATTGCTTTGTATTTTAAAATTATTATTCCACTGTGTTTACACTGAGTTATTGTATCCAGTTACTAATGATAATGGGTGCCTCGTTTTCTCAACGTTTTATTGTCCGTAATTTGAGGACAAGAATTTGCTGTCACCCGCTCTGGTCTTATCATCAATAAAACTCTTATGGAAAAAACTTTGAATGTTATATAGAGATGTTAACATGATGAATATGTTATTTACCGTATATAAAGTTATGCTAAAAAATTCCTCCATTCCTGAGAAGATTTATGAGGGTTTATATATATGTTGACTGTAGTGAGGCTTGAACACATCAGTGTAAATCTCTATTTTCAGTAGAGGATTTCTCGTTGCTTCGTTCCGTTGCAACAATAGCTGGCGATCATTTTAACATAAACTGTTTATTTAGCAGAGCGGAAGATGGCGAGCACTCGTTCGTGGGTAAGCCATCGGGCGATAACATTTGTAAACCACATTGATATCAGAAACCGTATTTACATACATAAATATGAACAATCCCTAATGTTATCTTTTTTTTCTGGGGATTATTGTCCAAAGTGTCGGTGGGTCCCTCAAGAACGGTTGGTGTGCGCGAGGAAGGAGAGGAGGAGGTAAGGAAAGGAGAGGGTGACAGATGATTGTGTTCTGAGAAAGATGATTCTGAAATGTTGATTGAGGAGACACTTTCACTAGAACCAGATATTATGTTTTGTGGGGTAATTACAGTCGAAAGGAAGACGATAGTGGTCCCCTGATTGCTGGGAAATGACAGAGGGAGGAGGGTCTCTTCTGATTATATATATATATATATATATATATATATATATATATATATATATATATTAGGTTTGCAGTAATGCAAGACGCTGTTCTGATTATCCTAATCCTGATGGGCTACGAATTATGGGAGACACTATCTTTATTTTTTGTTAGCCTGATTGGTTGACAGAGGTGAGGGACGCAAAATTTTGATCAGCAAAATTCTGAGGTATCAGTATCTTAAGGTTTTATTTTAGTTTCTGTTTTGCCTGTAATCTGCAAGCATTTGCTTGATTCTCAAAATAGGCAACTTCAAAAAATTAACTAGTCCCGAGAAATCCAGTTACAGAGAAGTGAATCATATCGTCATTGCAATGCAATTAAAGGGTTTTTCTTAATTTTGTTATTCATTATATTCGCAGTTCTTGAAAGATGCCACCTGCATTGTCTTGTATAAACACTTTGAATAGTGTGTCAGACGGGTCTTTGCTGTTCTTTGTTGGCAAATGTTTTAAGAACTTAGTTTTATTCGTGTTACCGTTTCCCAGGCGGATAACCAGAGATATTTCGTCTATTTCCTGCGTTGTGAAGACTCTGGCCGGTTGAGGTGTGAAGTGGCCAGGCGTGGGCGTGGAGACAGAGCAGGCGTGGAGGGTGGAGAAGAGAAGGGAGGGTGTATGTGTGTGTGTGTGTGTGTGGAGAGAGGTGGAGGGAAGGATTACGCGTCGTATGAAGAAGGAGGAGGAAGAGTAGGAACATAGGTGGAGAGGAGGGGTACGGAATAGCGAGGAAACATGAAGGCTGAGGAGAGGCCAGAGACATGGATGTAGAGAGGAGGAAGAGGAGCAGGAGGAGCAGGAGGCGTGTGTGTTTGTCTGTGGAGGGAGGCAGGAGGTCGTGGACGTAGAGGGGACACAAGAGTCGCTCGGGGACATATGGAAGGAAGCTGTAGCACGCGAGAAATCATTTCTTATCATTAGCGGCTGTGCAGGCGACCCCACAACCCAATAGTTCCAATCTATCACCAAGCCAGGCGGCGAGTGCGTGTGTGTGTGTGTGTGTGTGCCGGTCCATAGGGGAAGGGGAAGAAGGGAGGAGGGAAGGGGAAGGGAGAGACTGTGCCGCCGCGAAACGTCTAGTCACACTGCGTTATGGTGTCTTGTCCCTGTCACTACGGTGACTCAAGTTGTTTGATATGGTGCCAAGCTTTGTTTGTTAGAGCGTCACGGTTTGTTGGTTAAAGTGGCACTCGTTGTTTGTAACAGTGCCACGCTTTGTGGAAATACCACTCGTTGTCTGTTACAGTGCCACTCGCTGTCTGTTACGGTGACACGCCCTGTTCGTTACAGTGTCTTCTTCTGTCTTCGTAGCGTGTTCTTCTTTATCATCCTTGCCATTCTGTCTCTCTTATACAGCATCGCACCAAAGTCTGTCATCATGTCCAAGCGTATTTCACTCCTAATTTCTGGAAAGAAAGAAAATATAGCTTATTGTGGTACGTGATACTGTCTACCGCTGTTAATTTTGTAACCTCTTCTTTCATCATAACTGTAACGCAACTCTGACCTTAACTGGTTACGCTTCATATTTACAAAAAAAAAAAGTAAAGAAAGTCTTGACCACAATTCTCCTGCCGTCTGTAGTGCAAGATACTTCGAATGACGCGTGGTACAGTCAACTCGCCTTCATTAAAGGTGTGTGTGTGTGTGGCTCGTCATCACACACTGTGTTAACATTCCTAAATAAGGAGACTTCATCTTTACACCAACACCCCCCCTAACCATGAAGGCACACCACACTGCCCTGGCGTGTGTGTGTGTGTGTGTGTGTGTGTGTTACCTGTGTATGAAGGATGTTATAGCTCGTGAGACACTCGGTACACCCTTTTGTTTATAGGCCCTGTTGTTATATAATGGTCTCTCTTTTTTATATCTTTTTTTTTTGTGGCCTTATCGACACCTTCCCGCTGTGGTGTTGGGGCTCGTGTTGGCTCTGGAGAGCTTCGCCTGGTGTTGTTTTCTTCGCCCCGTTCGTCTGATGTGCGTCCTCTCCTTGAGCTACTACGGTGTTTTTCTGTGGGATTCCGTCACTTATGATTTGGCGTCTTTTCTCATAGCATTTCGCTGTAAGGTTTACGTAAAAGGACATCTAGATCTGTCTGAAATACACCGGTGTGAGAGGATCTTTTAACATTTGGCTCATGATTAAGATTTATGATGTCAGGGCATGAAATTCTGTTTCGTATTTGGTCGCAAAACGGGTTATATATGTACGCACGAATAATGTGGAGTTATAGATCTATACCAATCTATACCAACTCATATGACTACATACACACACACACATAACTTTCGCGAGGTGTCTACTCATACATCAGGGAGAGGGAGACAGAGTTACGTCATTACGAACCGATCCTAACATACATGCTTCCTTCCTCGCCTGTAGTAAATTCATCAAAGCCTCTCTAATCAGGCCGAAAGGGCGGTAAAAGTTCCCTTACTTCATGTCTCCCGGCGTGTCCGCCTCAGCATGAGCTATAGCCCCAGCACTCTCCAGTAATTTAAGACTCCACGGTTCAAACACCTCCCCCAGCACTCGCTCCCCGCCAGAGGGCAGTTCTTCTGCATACTCGTACATACTGCGTTACGCACATTCAGCCTTAGCCCTACGCTTTCATTATAGACGGGACGAGACATATTGCAACCCACGTTCTTTCTCCTTCTTCCCTACACATACAACCCTAATATTCCACTGTCCGTCAATCCGTCCGACCTTATTTGACATCGAGTATTGCGCTCGGGTATCATCACCGGCCAGCCAAACCCGTTCTTGAAATTCCCTTTTTACGACCGAGTCTCTCGTAGGTCCAGGATTATTCTTGACGACGTTGTTGTTCCGATGACGGCCGCATGGGCACTCGAGTCAGTCAAAGCCTAGTTATTAGGGATAAATAATTCAGGGAATTCACACAAGGTCCCTGAGTAGGGGCCTAGGGTAGACTCGTGTCCACTTGCCTTATGATTCGTCTCGTTATTTTGCTAATATTTGGACAGCATCGTAATTCTCCCTCGCGTGATGGTAATAACGCTTGTGATTTTGAATTCTTAAGATACGTAACGCCGGCCACCTATTCAGTGTCTGCAGCGCAGTTAGTGAGGCTCGTTGTGACGATTCCTTGCGGTGATGATGTTCAGTTATTCTCACACATTCAGATACCTAAACACATTACTGGGGATTTAATATTCACTTTTTTCCATAGCGTGAGGGGAAACAAAGTTGAGTGTGAATGTAAACTAAAAGAAGGTAATGGTGCATAGCAGAGCGACGAGAGAAGATGGGTCGAGAGTAAAGTTTGAACTTGGGAAAACCTGGAGGAAGTGGAGTGCTTTTAAGCACTTGGGAGTGGAGCGATCTGTGCGCTGGGTACAGGGCACCACTGAATGTTGTTGTTAACAGGGACACACCGAGAGCTATGGTGGTATTCTGAAGGGCGACAGGAAAGCCTTGCATGTGCGCTGGGGCGCTAACGACACCCAGAAAAGCCCTCGACGGCAGCCGAGGAGGAGGGAGGGAGGAAAGAGGGTCCGTAACAGGAGGAGCGCAGTGTGTGTGTGTGTGTGTGAGGGGGTAATAGAGAGAGAGAGAGAGAGAGAGAGAGAGAGAGAGAGTCAGGGGTGTTGACAGCGTTGACGGAATCGACAACGCCACCTACAGCCGGGACCCCCTGACAGATCATTTATAAAAATTTTCTGGGTCTTTTGTTTCCCCCACGCGCGCCTTCTACTACACCCACCTCCCTCTCCCCACCTCCTCCCCCTCCTACACCACCACCTCCTCCTCCTCCTCCTCCTTCCCCCCGGTCTCTTTTGTTTACTCCCTCCCTCCCCTCCCCTCTGTGGCCACATCCCCGGCCACTAATTGTTTACATTTGAACACTTTTTTCCCTCCTCCTTGTCTTTACTGGGTGTGAACTTTTGTTTTTGTCTGGATAAACTTGTTCACTAATGGAGCAAGGGGAAAGGGAAGGTGCTGGGGTAAGGGGGGGGGAGGAGGTTGAAGGGGAGGAGGAGTTGGGCGGGGAGATAACGGGACGGGCATTGTATGGATACGTCTGGGGAGTATAAAAAAAAAAAAAGGAGAGTGTGTTACTCGCCCTAATATAAAGTTTGATAATCGCCCTCGTTAGTGTCCACTTAGTTAACGACTGAAGGTTTTGTTGCTGTGTTGGGATAGGATAAAAAAGAAAGGAGAATATTGACATTTGACATTGCCTCTCGTTTCTCGAGTGTAATTACGTTAGACAGAGCTAGACCTTAGAAAAGACCTAGAGATTCCAGTGACAGAGTAAGAGTTTCTGGCCATATCAAACACAGGCGGCATCGTGATGACTGCTTGTCTGTTCATAAATCTTTCCAGTAATCCATATTTTCAGGTCACACAGTCGAGAGCTTTTTGCCTTGCAGTAAATAAGACCGGTGGGTGGGTCTTGCACAGGATGACATCACAGTGTAAATAAACCTTACCTAGATGGTGGGCTTGCAAGATCTCAACACCGTCAGTTGCGCCTCGTTGCAGCAGACTTGGATAGGATGTTACGCACATTAACATAACGTTGCAAGGACCGGCCCAGGCCCCCACCTCCCTTCCTCCCTTGCATCTGCAACTTTCGCGGGCTTGGAGGGAGAAGGTATGTTCGACAGCCTGTGAAACTCTTATGAGAAGAGAGAGAAAACTGCAGGAGAATGATTAGACAGGCGAACTATGTAAAATGGAATAACCTTTAGAAATTAGCTTTTTGGCAAAGAGTTATTCGGTTACCCGATAACTTACGAAGAGCAAGGTACTCAGGCAGATGAACAGTACATAATTACCAGGTATGAAGCTCATGTTTCCCTCATAAAGTACACCAAAGAATATCACTCATGCCATGGATATCACTTTAGGAAGCCATAACATATAATGCACAATATCAAGGCGATAGATGTTATACTCCTTATACAACCGTGTTGTTCGTTCGACTTAGGAAGACGTTGAGAATGGGATTAATACAATGGTAACCAACATTTGTACTATTTATCATAAATTCAGATGTTAGCCTCCTACAATACACGTTGCGTCCGGAGTGCTTTAATGCCCAATTTAACAGCTGAAGAATATAGCCTGTTTTATATAAATCTGACTTCTCATATGAGCTCCCAAGAAGATATTGCCCGGACAGAGACAGTTGTTGAACAAGAGATAATGAAATATCAGGAAAGAAAACGAATATTGACTTAAAAAAATATAGGAAGAATGATATAAAAGTTTATCTAATTTCTAAAGTTTTCTAGACGCAACTGATGTTTTATATATATATATATATATATATATATATATATATATATATATATATATAATTGTCAACCAAATAAAATTTTATTTAAATGTTTTAAATTTCATGATTTTTCACAAATACGTTTTGTGATCCGGCTTAATTGCCTACGATTTAATTGCTTTTACAAGTCCCGTTACGGTTTTTAGTATTGGTGCAGATAGTGTTATGCAGTATTTTGAGAAGTGTATATATTTTGAAAATTTTTTCTGATGTATTTGACTTGAGAAAAAGCATGAGCGTTCCCCCAACGATTATCTTTAGAATTTTAACAGGGATATCTCTAACTCTCAACATGAGTAAAATAATCCGTCTTCTTCAACTTCCCAGGTGTAACACTCGCTTGTCTCCAACATCCAAGCCGTAACACACCCGTTATCTCCAACATCCAAGTCGTAACAGCCACTGCGTCCAACACCCAAGTCGTAATACCCAGTGTCTCCAACACCTAAGCCGTAACACACCCGCTGTCTCCAACATCCAAGCCGTGACACCCACTGTCTCCAACAACCAAGCCGCAACACCCCTTTTCTCCACCATCCTTGTCGAAATACACATGATCTCCAACACTCCACACTACACCTCATCTCCACCACTCGCTCGTCATTTCCTTCATCATACGAACGCTTCCCTGTTCCTCTAACTAATTGAAAAGAAAAAAAAAAGACATAATTTCTTCCGCCGTTGCGAGTCTATAGTCGTAAGGGAGAGAGAGAGAGAGAGAGAGAGAGAAAGAAAGAGAAAGTGAGAGAGAGAGAGAGGGGGGGGCGGGGCACGATGGAAATGGTTACGTTAGCAAGGTTGGTCTTTCTGTGTCCTCAAGACAAGCTAGTGGTTACCTAGCAAGACCCCACTTCGTGCATACATCACCACTACCTACACCACAAACCATGAGCATCACCACCACAAACCATCACCACCAGCACCACAAACCATGAGCATCTACACCACAAACCATCATCACCATCTACACAAAAACAGGCCATCACTTGCCACACACCTCCCTTACCACCACCACCACCACACATCACACGACACCACCTTCCGAACAGACCTTACTTAAGGGGCAGGAGGAGGCGGCGGCAGCTGCAGTTCTCAACAACAGACAACAACATTCTCGCCGTGGCACAAATTGATAAACACGAAACAAAAAATGTGCGAGCGTTACGTCCAGGAAGAAACGCTGAAAGCCTCGATATTTCTCCATAATAAAAATTCATTAATGTCTCCCTTAAAGAGTAGTTCGTGACACTTGGCGCTCGGCAAGTGCTCATTTCGCGACATTATCTTGCCAGGTTATGAATATTCAAGGTTCCTCACTCCGTCAGGAGAGAGAGAGAGAGAGAGAGAGAGAGAGAGAGAGATCCATTTCTGGGTTCAGGCGTGTGAAGAAGACCTGTGGGCGAGGTGGAAAGGTAACGAAAGGGGGTTTGGGCCAAGGAACGTGGGGGTTGAGAGAGTGAGAGTGAGAATGGAGTGTGTGTGTGTGTGTGTGTGTGTGCGCGCGCTCGCGCGCGGAGTGCTGTAGGAAGGGCAGGAAAAGGATGGAAGGAGGGAGTGAGTGGGATTTAAAGAGAGAGGGAAGGTGAGGGAAGGGTTTGAAAGTAATAGGGAGAAAGACAGGAAGAAAAGATGTATCATCATTGCACGACAAGAAAAAAGAAAAAATGAATTTTTGGACACATTATATATATAAAAAAGCTAGATTAACTATGTGGTTAAGAAAAGATAAACAGAGAGACTCACCGTATTCGTAATCTATATTAGATCCTCCTCCTTTCATTATCAGGAAATGCGACTCGATGGAACAGTCAAATGTTATAATACATAACGAGGAAAAGTACCTTACCTGTGGTGTCATAGGATCCCTGCAGTAAGGAACACGTCCCTCCCTCCCTCCCTGCAGAGGATAACAACCCTGAGGTCCTTTTTTCCCAGTCTCCGAGGATCACCCCTCCCCCCCCCAAACACACAGGAGTAAGAAATAAAATTACGGACAGATTAGCAGCTTTTGCGTACGTAGCAGCCAGTCATGTACGTACAAGAAGCTAAATGTCTTCAGAATTACCTTGCAAATACCTGTTTTTCATACTTTTCACTTATCTACAGCTATCAGAATTGTCTCTGGACAAGAGGTAACTAAGAATTCTTATGCGTCAGAGCCAAGGAAGGTCTCAGACAGGGAAAGATAGATTGTACAGGAAAGATCAATACACAAATGAAAAACCATAAATATGAAATTCTAGAATAGTTAGTACGTCTTATTTCTACCTAAGTTTCGACAGAGCCTTTTGTTAAAGATGAAATATCCTAAGAACATCATCTAAATACTATTTAGAATATGAAATTGAATCTACGTTACTTTTGGTTAAGTTTATTCTTCAAAATACCATGTCACTGATGTTAACATAAAGTATTTCCTTTAAAAAAACATTATTGCAATATCGGCTGGGAAGATTTCTCCTCGTCAAGAACCCCAATTATATTGTTGTAATTCCCAGTTACACAGTCGAGGGATGCCCTCGCTCTACGGTATAATTTAGGGCACCTGTATAATTACTATCACCCCATATCAGAATGCCTCGAGTCTGAATATTCAGTTTTCCATCGAGCGTCGGGCATATCCCTTCTGGCCTACATTGTGCTGTCATTTTTGGTATCATAATGGCCTCTTTTTGTCGTCTGTTTTGTGGCAATAATTGCCACGGTCCGGGTCATGTTGCTGCGATCATCCATATTTTTTTATATACATTTTATCATTATGTTCTTCAACGCCCCCGTGGGAGAAATTGACTGTACCATCATCCTTCTCTGTTTATACGTCTGTTTCCGGTGACAAGGCGACGGGCAGGTAACTCCATTTGTATGTTAATGGCGCCCGCCGTGTACGATGGCTCGTATCGGTGGTGTAGGAAGATGTATAGTGGTGCAAGGCGTCACTTGCGAGGGAGGGAGGGAGGGTTTATGGCGCGGGAGAGATATGGTGGCGCATGATGGTGCAGGAGACGCTGACACCCTCTGTGTGTGCGTGCGTGTGTAGGGCAAAGGTGGTCGGTACTCCCCTCCTACACACAAGACCTAAGAGGCGGGGTATATGGTATTTTCTGAAGGCGTCTCCGCTGGGTTAATATTACCACATCCGCTCACGTGCAGACACGGCCATTGCCTAGAACACTTGTTTACGCACATTCACACGTATACCAACATATTAGCAATGTTTATATATTAAAGCCATTTACTTAATTCTCTTCGTTGATCAAATATGTCATGAGTTTGTGATTTCAATGTCTCCCACGGCTTTCCAGTACGAGCTAGTCTGGAAGGGATGTTACCATCCTCCACGTCTATCTATTCTTTCGCATTCTGTCTTGGTTTCTCATCTATCCACTCTAATAATTGTATTTCATCCATCCACTCTCATCCATCCTTCTTATTTCTTCCATTGTTTACCTACGTTTTGCCTCTATTATTTCTCTCCGTCACTCCTCCTCTAGCTTTCCATTGTGGCGGATAGTGTCTCTCTCTCCATTGGACCCCACACAACACTCCTTCTCTTCCTCCTCCTCCTCCTCCTTGAGTGGCAGTACCCATGTCCCTCCTGCTGGTGCGCTACCCTCCTCCTGCTGGTGTGTGTGTGTCCCTGGGCAGACGAAAGGGAGGGTTGGGGGGGAGGGGGAGGGGATAGAAGAGACGTGTCAAGCGTCGCTCAAAGGGCACGCGACCTCGCCAGAGCCCCCGATGGACTAAACGGGTCAACCAACACGAAGAACCACCTCCACCAGCTTGCGGGGGTCGGGGAAGAAAACACGAAATACGTAATCCCCCGGTGCACTAATGGTCGACCGACCGCCGGTCAAACGCCGGATCTTTGAACCTAACTGGAAAATTCTAGTTTTGGGGGGTGATTATCCTCCATTTTCCTCCGTACTTTAGAGAGAGGATTAGGGTGAAGGGAGGGGAGGGGAAGTGGGGAGATGGGGAGAAAGGTCTTGCAAAGAAAGTTGTTGTTTTCACTCTGTATGAATCCCATGGTTATTGTCAGGTTCGGTAATCTGCAATACTGCCGGCCAAGATTGCCCGAAGATACGCGCGTATCTTAAAAACGTGATAAGAAAACACAAGAAAAAGATAATCTTCGTGGTACCCTGGAAGAAGCAAGCGAGAGATTGGCGGAGAAGGTGGGACGGAAGAAGAAGAGGAAGAAAAAAAGTCACGTGTGTTGGTAACAGTGGGTGGGTGGTTGGTTTGGGGAGAGAGAGAGAGAGAGAGAGAGAGAGAGAGAGCGCGGGGGGGGGGCCACCCTTTAGGGGTGGGGAGAGGAGGGGGCCGGCGCCCGCCCGCCCACCCACCTACCCCCTAGGGCCATCAACCGAAGGCGCAAGACTCGACTTAATGGCTAGGGGGGGTTTGGGGGGTAGGGGTCGGACTGGTCTGGCGCGCGGGAGTATTTTCAATGCAGTCTCTCTCTCTCTCTCTCTCTCTCTCTCTCTCTCTCTCTCTCTAACAGAGCTTTTGATCTTTTAATTAACTGCATCCCACAGTAATATATTTATTATTTTTATTCAAGCGGGGGGGGGGGAAAAGGTTAGGTGGGGGGGATCATTTTACCGCCTCAAAGTTCCGAGTTTTTTTATTATTACTTTTTTTTCCCCCCGGAGTTTTTAACGCAAACGCTACATAATTTTGGTATTATGTAAATGGGGAACTGCGCAGAGTAGAGCTTTTCTGGAAGGAGTATTTTAACCCTTCCTTTGCCTAATCGGTGTTCATCATATTCATTTCTGTCGAGTAGTTTTATATATATATATATATATATATATATATATATATATATATATATATATATATATATATATATGTTTACATCGTTGCCGCATTATAGACGCTAGGGTGACCCCACAATTGCTTAGTTACTGACATATGTACGACTCGTACAGTTACGGATGTCGATGAACGAATAACCTCTCATATATACTGTTCATATAATCTGCGCTTTCCTTGCTTTTCCTTCGTCTTTATCTACTCTATCTCACTCCGCAATAGACACACAAACACGAGTAAATCACCTGCTATTCTAGTATTATTCAGCCTGTTATCTTCCTATCTTTTCCCTAGCCATCTCAGCTGTTGTTATCATAATTTCTACTCCACATCTCACCGAGTCTGCAGCAGCTAATAATCCCCTGATCCCATATGTTCTCTACAAGTTATCTTAACCGGAAAAATCCCGGAATAAGTGTGAATTAACTTTCTGTCTTTACACTGATCATATTCATTACGCAAATGCAAGCTTCTTCCATTCCGTTTATTTCCCCTCCCTCTCTCCCTCTCCACATTGTCTCTTCTCCCTGGAGTCTCCCTGAGCTCATACTGTCTTCCTTTGTCTATATTTCTCGTGATACAGCGCCAGTCCTCCCACCCTCGCTTACGTATTTAAGGATAAACCATCGCAAAAACCTTCAGTGTGCCCTCTTCCTCCGCTTCTTCTCTTCGAACGTTACCTGTGAGGAAGGATCTCGCTACAAACCGCTTCAGTTTTTATTTCACTGTATGGCGTAAACAGACAAGATCTACTAATGTGGTGTGCATTTGCATATCGCTTTTACTTTTCCGTTTACCGCACGCACACATTCATACAACACATATTTCTACTCTCACACACACACACACACACCTGGCGTACGCCAAGGTGTGTGTGTGTGTTTGTGTGTGTGTGTGTGCGAATGTTCTTATGTACATAGGAGTAAGTACATGGTACACATATACAAGGTTAATATATTGCCAGTGCAACAGAGTGTAAAACTCTCTCCCCGTAACACACAAATAGTAATCACACACACACACACACACTCTCTCTCTCTCTCTCACACACACACACACATACACACACACACACACAGACACCAGTTCCCATGTCCACTACTATCTTCCCATTTGGTCTCCCACAAGGAAAACAATATTGGCCACTTTGGAGACCGACTGTTAACATTTTTAGTGTAGGAAGTGTGTGGTATGGCGTCCATGAATTGAACTAGATGGTATAATAGGTATGTTTCGTGTCCGTCTGCTGCTGGATGCAGGACACGTTCCTCCTGACGCGGTGAGGAACCTCTCTCAACTGGTCGGGAGGAGGAGGAGGGAGGGAGGGAGGGAGCTGGGACAGTTCAGGGCGTGTGGAGGTTATGGCTGGGATAACAGCATCGCGGAGGTGGTTTAGTACACTAGATCTAAACGGAATACTGGTAACGCTGAGAGAGAGAGAGAGAGAGAGAGAGAGAGAGAGAGAGAGAGAGAGAGAGAGAGAGA
>JAYMFT010037605.1:0-15739 GCA_038088735.1 Panulirus argus | reverse complement strand
GTTATCAAAACGGCACACCCTTGAGGTGCCGATGGCCACACAATAATCATGTGACGCAGCAGCTTGCCGAGTATTGCATGGTCTAGTTAGTGGTGGGGGCACACAAGCAAGCAGCTCTCAGAAGCAAAAGCCAAAGTAATAACTATAGAATAGGGAAAGTGAACCAATATTGCGGCGTAGGGCAAGGGGCTCAAGTTTGTAAGTTAGCCTGAGACAGTGTATAAGTCGGACCGCTTTCGACTCAACTTTGTCAAGTAATGAAACAGTGCTAGAACCACCCCAAATGTGAGAGCAGTACTTCATACAAAGACGAATCAATCCCTTGTATAAACAGAACAACTGATCAGAAGAGAAAAAGTTACATCTAAACAGGACACCCATTTTCTTAGAAGCAGACTTAGCTATTCTCATAGTGAGGGGTTGCCAAGAAAGAGTGGATGTTACGTAATACCAAGTATGTTCATTGAGTCAAGAGGTGGAAAAACAAAACCGTCAAAGTAGAGAGGAGACCGGTAGAAATTGGGTCTTGGAGACACTAAACTTAACTAGATTTTGTGTACTCCACTGAGATATCCTGTCCAAGTCTGAGATTATTGTGGAAGCTGTGTCAAGGGGAGATGCAGATCGAGCGAGAGAGGAGGGAGCAGAACTGAAGGATGTGGATGAATGTAGTGTTGAGTCGTCGGCGTATGAGTGCATTGGATTATTTGTGGAAAAGAGAAACAACTCGTTGAAAACAAAGGAGAAAAAGTGTTGGGGACAGGACAGACCCTTGAGGGACAACGCTGACGATGGAGAAAAATGGGGAGGCTGATCCATCAACAACCTCAGAGATATATCGGCGGGGGAGGAAGCTAGATATCATGGAACAAAGTGAAGGAGGGAAGCCATATGAGGGGTGTTTAGAGATGAGACCCTAATGCCACACCCTGTCAAAAGCCTTAGATATATCAAGGGCAACTACAATCGACTCCCTAAAGTCTTTCAGGGATGATGACCAGACATAAGTAAGATAGGAAAGAATATCACCCGTGGATCTAGCCTTACGTAAGCCATACTGGTGATCAGAGAGAAGACTGTAATTTTCGAGGTTTTTAAGGATATGGGAGTTGAGGAGGGATTCAAAGACTTTAAAAAAGGTAGATGTCAAAGCAACAGGACAATAGTTAGAGGGGTTAGAACGGTCACTCTTCTTAGGGATGGGATGTATTAAAACAAGTTTCCAAGGAGAAGGAAAAGTTTCGGTTTTTAAACAGAAACGGAATAGACGAGCAAGCACAGGTGCAACTTCAGAGTACACCGGAACGGATGCCATCAGGACCATGAGCCTTGCTTGTGTTCAGAAAAAGAAGCGCTTTTTGTACAGTCCGAAAAGAGATTACCAGAAGAGTCATAGGACTGGTAAGAGGAGCATCAGGGGATGAAGGAATGTTAATGTCATCCAAGGCGGATTTTGAGGAGAAACGGGAACCAAAGAGGGTTGCCTTGTCTATGGGATAGACAGCTGTAGTACCGTCATGGCGGATAAGTGAGGGAAGTTAGAGCGACAGAAGTTGCTAGAGATGCCCTTAACTAAAGACCAGAAAGACTTATCCGTGGATGACGAGGAAAGGTTATCGCACTTTCTTTGAATAAAGGAACGCTTCGCTTCACGGATAAAGCGCTTACAGCGATTACGGGCAGTGACAAAAGCTGAGTGTGAGCCGGAAGAAGGGGAGTTTTTCCACTCCCGATACGCCTGATCCCTTGCTTGAATGGCCTCAGAACAGGAACGGGTGAACCATGGATTGGATGAGGAAGTAGTATTGGAGGAAGAGGGGATAAATGCTTCTGTAGGTGCGTTGAACAAAGCTGACAAGCATATTCTAAGTTTGGTCTTATGAAGGATGTAAACAGCTTGCTGAATATTTTCTTAACCATATATTTCAATACTATTCTAATATTTGCCAACAGACGGTTCCTCTCCTTTACCAGTCCCCTAATATGGGACTCTGGCGAAATGTTAGAGACAATTTCAACTTCCAGGTCCAACTCACACACATATTCTTTTAGCTTATTTTCTGGCATATGATATCCATAATGATTCCTTCTATGACTATGTCCCATCTTCAGTACCTTACATATATTAGGACTGAATTCAAACCAACTTTGAAATCTGTCTAAGTCCCTCAGTAAGATGATACAATCTTCTTCGCTTTTCATTTCCCCGATGAACTTTACATATTCTGCAAACATATTCAGGTAAGAGTCCATATTTTCTCGAAAGTCATTCATAGAGATCAAGAAGAGGAACGTCCTACAACAGAACTAAGCGGCTCTCTACTTGTGGCCCACCCATTTCGTCGCTTGTTTCCCTCCGCTAAGATAATCTATTCATCAGAGGAGTCTCTCCTTTTTGCTTGCTTGCTGATTCAGCTTCATAATCAGCCTCGCATTCAGTACACTGTCAAATCCTTTCTGCCATTCTAGATACAAACGATCCACCTTGTCTTCTCTTTCGTCAAAAACAGAGTTCACTCTCTCATAGTTGTACAAGAAATTCATTACATATCACCTCCCTTTTTTCGAAGCCATGTTGTCTCTCATTTAGGTGATTTCTTTCTGCAGGCCTTCATTAATCTTTTCGCTTTCGATACTCTTTCACAGTACCTTACAAACTACTCTTGTCAAAGTCACCAGACTGTTGTTCGGAGCCTCTACCTGGCAATTTTTCAGACAAAACATGTAACACGTTTGCCAATAACCACTCACTTGGCACTTCGCCTTTCTCCAGACTTCTTGAACAGTATTATAGACTAGTTTACGGAGTGTATCTGCACACATCATCTGCAAATATAGTGAAATTTCATCAGAACCATGAGCCTTGTATGTGTCGAGACCCTTTCATATTCTGTTAGAATCGTTTCTAGACATCTCAGTTCAAAGATTTTCTCCCCGTTCCATCTGAATGGTCCTGGGGTTATAATGTCTTCCGCTGTACAGTAAAAACACTTTTGAATTTGTCATTCAGTTCCTCATCTATCTTCCCATCATCCTCTGCAACTTTTCGCTCTGGATACCTTAGTTTGATCAGCGGCTGTTTAAATGACGATTTAATCCTGATGAATTCATTAAAAAGGTTTGAATTTTCCCACCCACTTCTGTGGATATTTCAATGTTGAATTGTCAGCCTCCTTAATTGGTGCACAGCACTCTTTCCAGAACTTCACTTGATAGATCTCTTTTTAATATCCCCAGTTCTCTGTTCTGCTGCATTAACCTTCATTCGCTGCGTCTGTTGATCACCCTCCAATACTGCTTCTGGTCTCCCTTCCTGCCCACCATCTTCAATAGATTCTGTATGGATTGCAATCACATTTTGTAGGTGAAGAACCTCTAGGATATCTTGTTAAGATCCATCTGATCTTTCGTTGCTTTTCAATGAATTCATCTTCTTACCCTAGGCTATTTACCTTCTAAATCTTCGCAACTAAACTGAATATGTGTTCGCATTTACTGTCTTAAAATCCCTAAGTTTCTCACTCATCTTATGACACCTTTCATGATCTTTCATCTGATTCCTCTGTTTCATTACTTCCTCCTTTAATTGTGTTAACTTCTGATCCTCTTCTTTAATAATCCCAAACAAAGTATCCTAACTTTTGGTCTCTGGTGATTTATCCTTTATTCCTTCTTGCTTTCCCCTTCAGGACCTGTATGATCTTGATAATTTTCCTTGTTTGATTCCCTATCAGATTCAAATTAAATTGAAAACTGAGAAACTTTTAAGCCTACTTGGCTTTGCCCTCAGTAACCTTACCTAAGGGTGACTCAGCTGGTCTGACTGTCTGGACTGATTTCCTTGCATTCATTAATATATCTCTGTTTTTGGCTCTGGCAATGTTGTAGGTTTTGAAATGTTTCCCCAGTTGAACAGAATGACAGTAATGTAACACTAAAAGAAAAAGAGAGTGAGAACATTCTGAATCACAACAACTGGCAGTGTTGCCTTTTATATTTATCTTATAGTTTCCTAGTTACACTTCCTTACAGTAATTCTCAAACAAACATTTTCACTCGCACCATGTCACCCTCTCACCCTTGGAAATCCTTCAAGTGAACAGTATTTTAACGTTTTACTTTAATTTAGTTGCTAACACTCCTGAGCATTTTATTTCAAACTTGATATTTTCCACACAGCTGCTAATGAACGCCGATAAACTAGCGCGATCCAAGGTGTGTGTATATATGTGTGTGTGTGTGTGTGTGTGTGTGGATATAAAAGTAAGCCTGTCAATGCTATCTCATGCTTGAGTATCAGTTTGTCTACCATGTGTTTTGTGTTACCTTGTGATACCTTGGTCGATTAGCGTATCTGTTGGTGTTTGTGGGTATTTCTGTATTTGTTTTCCTGTGTTCCTGTTCTTCTCAATCAAAACGTCATAAGTAAACGCTATGGTTACGTGACATATAATTTCACGAAAGTAAATATGTTAGAGTTTGTTCCTTGTGAAATACACGAAAATAGGGGAAACAAACGGTTTTATGTCTCGTACATACAATCTCGAGCCCCGAAGACTGAAGAGAGCGTTAACTGGGGGACACGCAGTTAACGGCTTCCCATCTCAGGGAAACCATAGCGATAATAGCGTCGGCCCAATCAGCTGATGCAGTAGTAAACAAAGGCCCATTCATAGGTCCCTACCTCAGCAAACTCAAATTTCCCTCCTGCAATTCATGTTCACCTCCTTCTTCCACCCTTCCATTTCCCCTCTTCTATACACGTCGGTATCTCTCCTGCCATCAACCATTACGTTGCCACTTATTTCCCGTCTTCCCTATTCTCATTTTTTCTAACCCCGTCTGCCCGTTCTCTCACTTACTTGTCATTACATTTTCCTTTTGTCCACCCATTCATTCTCTTAACATTCCCTCCTTATCGCTTCTGCTTCCGTTTTCTCTTATTCTTTCATCATTCCCCTCTCTGCTTCCCTTCTGTCTTACCCAAGTCATTTTCCTTGTATTTTCGTCTTCTCCTTTAGACTTTTCTTCCTCTTTCCATAGCCCTGTCCTCCTCTTTTCCACCGCCTCTAGTATTCTTTCCGTCGGAACTTTTAATATCTCAGACTCACAGTATTCCCCTGTCACTACCTACCTATGATCATGTCTCTCCTTAAGAGGGAACCTTATTGTTTTTACTCTGTTTATTTCTTCTTCTTCTTCTTCTTCTTCTTCTTCTTCTTCTTCTTCTTTTTCTTCTTCTTCCTCCTCTTTTTTTCCAACAATCAGCACCTCAACCCAAGCCTTTCATCTGATCCGGAAGGGTCACAGATCAAAGGCCAGTGGCGTCGAGGATGTAGTGAAGACTGTGTTTGTCGAGGGTGAAGTGAAGAAATGTTTGTCCAGGGGGAAGTTAATTTAGTTTTACCTGGGGTTGGATGGCGCCTCCCTCTGTAGTAAACATGATGGAGAGAGATAGCGTGAAGGGAGACATATTGCATTTGCTTGCATATGCTGGTGTTCGTAGTTTATTTCCTGTTTTGTAAATGTTTTCTTTGTTAAGAATAACGTATTTTTGCAAGCTCTCTGCGAGCATGTTAAGATTCTGCTACTTGTTTGTCCCCTCAGGTCAGGACAGCAACGGGATGAGGCACACAGTTAGATTTCTACCTGAGCAACGACTTCAAGTGCATGAATAGTAAGTACCTGGAGTATTGGAACTGAGGACACAAAGGTTTCTGGTCGAATATAACCTGCTCCGCGCAAAAGATAACTTTCTCACGGCATACAAGCTATGATTTCTATGAATTTCTCAGAGATTCCAGCGCTGCTTTTAAGTCTTACGGGTTTTAGGTTGAGCCTTGTTAGAGATAAGCCTTCGAATTAGCAAGCAGGAAAGACAAGAAAGAGAGAAATATGAATTCATCTTTCCTTTTCAAAATTTGGAATAAACACGGACGCGTGCCGTTAAGTCAAAACTGTTGTGTAGTGATCGCGTGTAAGGCACAGGCAGTGCAGACATATGATACGTATGTGACATCGACACAAAGCGTCAACGGTGTGAAATTGTCTGTACTGATGCATGTCGCTGCTTCGCGTCATGTCGCTGCTGCATGCCCGTCGAGGCTGTTGGATCGTGGTACTACATGTAATTTATGTTGCTTAGGACTTGTCAGGGTTGTTGGATAGTTCCAGCGTAATAAGATATATCCCTGCGGAATAATCGAGGCTGCCGAGTGACGTGACTGTCGATATACTGCCGCTGCTAGTGATGTATTGAACGTGGTAGGAAGAAGAAAAAAAATGTTCTCGCAAAATGGCTCGCATTTGCATTGCTACCACTTCTTCTGGTGTAGAGGTAAAATTCCTTGTAAAGATGTGGCACTGGGGTTTGTTTAGTTTGACAGCCCTAGCCCTTCAACCACTCCAGTCGTATGTATACTTTGCCTACGTAACCTCTCCATCAGCATATTTACGACTGCTAAGTTCTGGGTTGGGGTATAGGAGGGAGGTATATGGTCTTCGTAGCTACAAGTAAAGAAAGATATGTATTCTTTTTTACCGCATGTTATATGATACACAAGTATGCATCAGAAATGATGTTTCAAGATACAATAAGGATTTATGCTATATCAAGTGCACTGAACCCAAAAATGAGACCCATTTCTTCTCGTCACCTACGGTTTACCGAGAAATACATATCATCATTTTGTATAGGCGGTGTACACCTAACGACACTTATATAATTCAGACGGGTCCAGGTCTGGGTAATCGAAAAAATCATGCATTTTATATGAGTGGGCGAGCAGAGCGAGAAATCATCACTGAAAAAAAAAGAGGGAATGGCCACCTAGGTATTTCAAACAGCACTCACGAAAAGCTGACTGAGCCCAATAAAGTTTTGTTACCATCGCTACATATGACGATAGGGTTGATTGAAACAGTTTGTCAGAGCTTTATAGAAGTCAGGAAACTGCTTCAGATACATCTGTAGTAAATTACCAAAACTTTCTGAAAGAAAAGGAAGGCATCCTTGTTAAGCTGCACATCAAAAAGATGTCACAGGATGAGCAGTCTGAAGGAACGATGAACTGAGCAGAGAAAGACACCTGGACTGCATTCGAGAGTGTGATCTAAAACTTTTTTGGGTGATCACACAAATATCCCAAGTATAAGGACATAGTCAATGAAATGCTCAACAATTCTGAAAAAAAAGAAAAAACTTGGCTGCAAAGTGAGTCTGAAAATTCACTTCCTTCTCTCGCAGTTGAATTATTTTCCTAAAAACCTGGCTAGTGTGAGCGAGGAACACGGGGAAATGTTCCGCCAAGACATCAAAACTAAGGGAAAAAGTTATCAAGGAAGGTGGGATGGCTGACTACTGCTGGTCGCAGAAACGAGAAAGCTCAGAAGCAGTGCAGCTCAAGAAGCGAAGAAACGACGATTTTCTCCACATTCATTAATTATGAGTGAGTATAAATCAGTCAAGTATCGTAGGAATTTCTTTAGGTTGCACTGTCTTTGTGTTGAGAAAAAAGGAAATACTTTTTAGCAATAAATAGTAATGTCTTATGATTTTGTGTTCTCAGAAAATCAGCTGTTTAATACACACTATGAACTTACCTTATTTAATGATTATATGAAGACTTGATGTGATACTTAAAGAATCATTTTGATTTTAAATCAGCATAGCCAGTTTGTAGGAAAACACAAAATAAAAAGAAAACGTCTCGCCAATTGTTTCAAAATGTATACCAATGATTTTTCCTTGCTTATTTCTCACCCCAACTTTTCCATTTAATCCCTGTATTGCCCCTCTCATAAGAAAGATGTTAAGTAAGGATTCTTATTCTAATCTCATTCGTTTATAATCTCGTCATCAATATACATCTAACAACCAAATTTAGAGTAAATGACCGATCAACTTTTATGTTCCTGAACCAAACATATGACGCCCATACGATTCCGGTTTCACACCAGCAGATGTATATAGCTCAGTGGTTAAGGCGAAACCATATTCTCCCGAGGCAGCCTTCTTTTGCCAGTGGGATTCCAACCTGCAGGTATTGTAACCACGACTTAGGAAAGTGATTCAAACGAAGGATGTAAGAGTTTTCTTCTTTTTATGTTGAAGGCTCCAGTTACGGACAAAAGTCCACATCAAGGTCGGGCCTTAATTGAAGCACAGAGGGAATTATGAAGCGGAACAAGAAAAAAACAAGGGAAAATATTTAGTTTTTGAAAAAGTCAAAAACCTGTCTTTTAAAATGTGCCCGGTCATAGTTACTGGGAAACATATGAGAGGGTAGAGAGTTCCAAAGCTTCAACGTGTAGGGAAGGAAGCAGGTATAAAAACGGCCCACTCTTGAGTTGCTGCCCGGTCATAGTTATTGGGAAACATATGAGAGGGTAGAGAGTTCCAAAACTTCGACGTGTAGGGAAAGAAGTAGGTATCAAAACGGCAAACCCTTGAGTTGCTGATGGCCACACAATAATCGTGTGACGCAGCAGCTTGCCGAGTATTGCGTGGCCTTGCTAGTGGTGGGGGCACACAAGCAGGCAGCTCTCGGAAGCAAAAATCAAAGTAATACCTACAGAAGAGAGAAAGTGAACCAACATTGCGGCGCAGGGCAAGGGGGCAAGTTTGGAAGTTAACCTGGGACAGTAGATAAGGCGGACTGCTTTCTACTCAACTCTGTCAATTAAAAATGCAGGGCTAGAACCACCCCAATGTGAGAGCAGTACTCCATATAAGGACAAATCAATCCCTTGCATAAACGGAGCAACTGTTCAGAGGAGAAGAATTTTCGACATCTAAACTGGACACCCAGTTTCTTTGAGGCAGACTTAGCTATTCATGTAATGTGGGATTTCCAAGAAAGAGCGGATGTTACAGCAATACCAAGGATGTTCATTGAGTCAAGAGGTGGCATTACAGAACAGTCACAGGAGAGACGAGAGTTGAGAGTTTTCGATAGAGAGATGGGTAGAAATTGGGCCTTGGAGGCATTAAACTCAACAAGATTTTGAGTACCCCACTGAGATATCCTGTCCAAGTCTGAGTTTATTGAGCAAATTGTGTCAAGACGAAATACAGATCGAGTGAGAGAAGAGGAGGCGGAATTGAAGGATGTGAGTGATGCAGCGTTGAGTCGTCAGCGTATGAGTGCATTGGACAATTTGTGGAAGTGAGGAAATCGTTCAAAAAAAAGGAGAAAAAGTGTAGGAGACAAGACAGAACCTTGAGGAACACCGCTGCTGATGGAGAAAAAGGGGGAAGGCTGGCCCATCAACAACCCAACAACTAGAGAGAGAGACCGGCCAGAGAGGAAGCTGGGTATGAAATAGCAACGTGAGGGAAGGAAGCCAAAAGAGGGAAGCTTAGAGGTCAGACCCCGATGCCACACCCTGTCAAAAGCCTTAGATATATCAAGGGCAACTACACATGTCTCCCTAAAATCTTTCAGGGATGATGACCAGACTTTAGAAGATAGGAAAGAATATTATCAGTGGATTTTCGAGGTGTTTTAGGACATATGAGTTGAGGAGGGATTCAGAGACTTTGGAAAGGGTAGATGTCAAAGCAATAGGACGATAGTTGAAGGGGTCAGAAAAGTCATCCTTCTTAGGGATTGGATGTATCAATGCATGCTTCCAAGAGGAAGGAAAAGCTGTGGTTTTTAAACAGAAACGGAACAGACGAGCAAGCACAGGTGCAAGTTCAGAGGCACACTCTTTCAGTACACGGGGAACGCCATCAGGACCATAAGCCTTGCCCGTGTCCAGAGAAAAAAGCGCTTTTCGGACAGTTTGAAAAGACATTACAGGAAGGGGCATAGGATAAGTAAGAGGAGCATCAGTGGGTGAAGGAATGTTAGCGTCATCCAAGGTAGAGTTAGAGGAGAAACGGGAACCAAAGAGAGTTGCTTTGTCAACGGGAGAGACAGGTATAGTACCGTCAGAATGGAAAAGTGAAAGAAAGGTAGAGCGACAGAAGTTGTTAGAGAAGTCCTCGGCTAAAGATCAGAAAGACCTATCAGTGGATGATGAGGAGAGGTTATCGCATTTCCTTTGTTGCCTGTCTGATGATCCGTTAGAACATCCCATGTCAGTATATTCTACCTGGCGATCTGTGTCTCATAACCGGTGGTCAGTATAAGCTACCTGGTGATCCTTGCATTATGTCCGGCAGCCAATGTACCCTCCCGGTGATCCATTTATCATATTCAGATGGTCAGTATACCTTACCTGGTGATCTATGTAATATATCCGGTGGTTAGAGTACCTTTCCTAGTGATCAGTTAGTTGTGTCTGGTGGGCGGTGTACCCTATCTGGCGATCTACGCTTTATATCCGTTGGTTGGTGTACCTTACCTGCCGATGTTTCAACCAAAAGTCTTTGTATCCTGCCTGGTGATATATGAAAAATAATCACTGCTAATTTGCCCTGCCTGCGATCCGCGAATAATAGTAGTTACTTGAATAACTGAGGTGAGCTGCGTGAGATACTGGTGATCTTTCTATTATATCCTGTAGTTGGAACGTTAACCTATGAATTATATCCTGCACGCTCTTATATCTTGTCCTCTCTGGGTCTTTTCTAGTAAAGGTGACCAAACGGTGTCTCTCGTCTCGTGACCTCACTATCACGAATGGTCATCAGTGTATCAGTGAGTAATGCTCGGTCATCAGTGCACCAATCCTGTATCTTGTCTCGTGACCAAGCCATCACGACTGGTGATCAGCCTGCCAGTAAGTAATGCTCGGCCATCAGTGCACCAAGCCTGGTGTTCAATTTCCTAGCGGCGCTGGTGATTTACCGTGAGAACGGTATCGCAATGCAATATTCGCGCTAGACATATTACCGCCATATGTTTTGAATGTCGATAGCTGTGTATACCCAACTGGTAAATGAAGGATTGTGTTATGTCCTTCGTCCGATGATTGTTTTACGTGAGTAAAAATACTCATATTTTGTTCTTCATGCTCATGATTGAATGGATATCTGTTTCATGGTTATTTTGCTTTAAGAATCTATCCACCTATAGAAACATGTTTGAGATATGTGATGGAAATTGTTCTCACTATCTTACTTGGTTTCCGCGTGATAAATGTGCCTTTCTTTCATTATTCGACTTTATGGATATGGATAGAAATTCTAAATTTTATGATCTGAACGAGGAAAATACCACCAAATGTACAAGATGAAGAACCCCATTCTCAAAAAGTGAAAAAGTATATGACGCCAATGTAACGAAAATGAAAGACTTGATTTTGCTGAGAGAGGAATTCCGTTATCAACACAGGAGCTGCCTTGTAAACTGATTTCTCTGCACATATATAAAATGCATTTTACAGTTACTAATGATTCCCACTGGGGCAGTGTGTCTCAGACAGTGGGGCACAACTCCGCCAGGGTGTGGTGCTGGGGTTTCCCGCGGGGTCGTTTGAGCAGTTCGTGCGGTGTCCGCCCAGAGCGAACTGAATATTCTGGTCTCGAATGAGACTAGACCCAGAACAAATATGTATGCGAAAAGAAAATGAGAATAACCCAGATTTCTGATATCTTTTTTTCTTTTTTACCCCTGTCGTGGTTATTTGTGGGCAAATATGAATTCCCATTGTCTGTTTGTTTATACCTGTAGGTATAATTGGGGTCACGGTGGCCAGAGACCTGGACGTCAGGATCGCTGGACAAGGCCGTCTGGGGAACACAGCCCAAGTGTAAATATGAACCTGTCCACCGTAATGTATCGTATGTTATTCATCACCGAATTCCCTGCAAATTACTAAAAGCGTTGCTTCTCTTTACTCTTGGGACTTATGATGAAATTGCATGATCTGTAAGCTCGACATTCCTCATCCAAGCCTTTTACTATTCGACTCCAATGTACATGGAAATATTCAGTATGTTTGTCTCTAAGTTATATAAACCCCCTCTGCACCGCAATGGGTCTCGTACCGAATAAGGTGATGTGTCTTAATCACATCACGCTCTGTGTTCCTTCCAAAGGGCTCTGCCAAGGTGTGCACGAAACATATTAGTTACACTGCCAGTCACGGCTCGAGATGGCTAAGACTAACGTGAATTCTAAGCGGCTTCCTAAGACGTATATTCTTATGTAGATATGCTCACGCCTTAAACATGGACGCTAGTCTCGCGTCCAGTTGTCTGTGAAATGACAACAGGAACGCTATATATCATGACAGACGAATATCTATTTATCATGTTAATATATCTCGTTTCGGAGTAAAGAAAATGATACTGGAATCAGTTCGTCTTTGGTACAATTCGCCACAGGTGTCCAGTCCGAACCACATTCGTTAAGGAAACTGATATTACAATAATGAAAATAAGCACACACACACACACACACGCCTCGTCCAACCCTCCATGGGGTCGGACGTGTGTCAGTGGCGCTCTAGAGCCGCCAGAGGTCAATTGTCGACCTGAACAACACCCCACCCCCCACCCCAAACCCCACCCCCCAACGCCTGGATACATGGATTACGCTTGATTGTACCCAACATCTTCACACAAGATTATGTACGTCTCGTGAATTTATTTGCAAAAGGGATATAAATTAGATAACTTTACCAGTGACCTGGTGAACCAGTAACTCAGCGACAGTCTTTACAGAGAGGGTTATATCGAAGATGCGGTCGCCTTAATGTAAACACTGTGACACAGACATACACACCTACCCTACGACCGGTGAAGTAGTGACCCAGTGACTTAGTAAGAATCTTTTCGAGGTCAGAAGTGCGATCATCTAGTGTAAACACCACGACATGACAGGCACCAGTCCAGCACGGTCTTCACCATATCACTAAGACTAACTTCCACTGACCGTCACCACAATAACCTCGGGCCAGCAAGTGTTAGTACAGACAGATCCGGGGACTGTCCTCTACCTACTTTGTGAATCTCATAAACAAATGCACAGCTAAACTAGCAAACAGCTTAGTTTTCCCATAGTAATGTGTATTTCAATTAATATATTAATGTAACGTAACCAACGTGAAAATATCCACCAATTAATGTTCAAAATCATATGCATGATGTGTGGCATGTCACCTCAATATTACTGCAGTTCAGCCAATATGTAACTTTACATCAACTAATCACCACTAAACGTATAATGTATCAACCACAGAATTTGCTTCGTAAAACTTCCTGTACTATGTAGATATACGTCACTCACGCGCTTACCCAAAAAGTAGAAGTATCTAGCCCTTCCTTGATCCTAAACTATTTTGTAAATAATTAACTAGGTACTTTTATGACCTTTAATTCTTTTATTTCTCAGCGGAATATTTCCAGCCGATTGGTTGCCTGAATTAGAGAAAAAAGAACCGTCTTTATTAATTTTCTTAATTCATATTTTGTTCGTTTGAAGGGGCCCCACGTGCGTAGAACTTCCTCCCTCTTCCGTTCAAAAAGGCAATTACACACACCTTAAGAAGTCGGGTTTGATGATTTAGTGAAGGCTTTGGAAATCAGTACGAGATTTGTTTGGCTGAAAACGCTGAGTGTGACTCGAGAGCACCATTAAAGTTATAGTGAGCGGTGAGAGCCGCTGGAGGTGAAAAGAGACTTGAAAAAAAAACGTCGGTCCACAGTCAACCCAGCTGTTCATCCCCGCTCCTGGGGGTTATCGTTAACGAGATGGCCTTGATTGGGGTATTTAGTTGCCTGTGCCGTCCCAGCTAACATAAAAAAAAAATCACCTTCAAAATTTTCAACCTTGTTAAGGAAAGATGAAATAAGGCGAAATGACGCAGCTTGGGAAAGCAGACCACGAGCCGTTAGTTGATAATAATTTTCCTTTTTTCAGGTATCTCCTGTACTTCTTACCATTACACACACTGCTAAGGGAATCCCCACATGTAAGATGACATACACCGTGCAGATCTAACCCAAAGTGCCCATGTTTCTTTGGTAAGCACTTAAAAGGCGAATACGAAGAGAAAGAAGTGATAATACCATAGAAGTGCTAGTTAAATGCGATAAAGGAAAAAGAAAAAAGTTTGAGGAGAATAAACGTGAAATATAAGACAATAATGAATGCAAGGACTGGGGCACCACAAATCAGTGGATGAGGTGATGATATGGAATATTGTAAACTGAAGACAAGCTTATGAGGGCATACGTGGCAAGATCATTTAACTTATACCTGGGTTATTGGTGCTGTACAAATATATCTCTTTACACTTGAAAAAGAATAGAAAAAGTCAAATGCTGTCAAACTGTTTAACAGTGCATGGAATATGTTGCGATACTGTAACTGAATGCTCAACGATCACAGGAAAATATTGTGACAACTCAAACACACTATACAATGAAGAGCCAGAAAGGTAATTTGCTGGTGTCATGAATAACGGCCACTGGGAAAAGATAAGCCAGAAAGGCTAAAGCAAGAAAATACTTGCCAAAGAAGAGGCTGGAAAACCCGAAACGGAGGCTGGAAATACTTTGAAATACACTTGCCTGAAATAAAGATAGGAGAGTGTAACATAAGAAATCCTAAAGCATATGGTTAAAACATACTGGAAGTTTGAATAAAGCGACACAGAGGTGGAGGCAGTAGAATGACAAAGAAAATATAATATGAGTCTTACATAAATAATGTAGAATGAAAGGATCTTTACACTTATGGAAGGTAAGATAGAGAATGTCTGGAAAGCTCCTGGTGTCCAGAAGTAGCAAATTACTGGATCTGAAAAAACTAAAGGTATTGCCTAAGAATAAGAAACAACCTGTTGTGTATGGTTCCAAAAAGCACAAATAAACAGAAACTGATAACTTAAAGAGGCAGTAATCCCAATCAATCAAACAATGCAAGGATGTGAGTTAGAGAGAAACACATTAATCAATGAATTCGAGTTAAAAGAGGAACGCTTTGAAGGAAAAGATAATAGAACTCTAAATGGGTGGGAGAGGTAGAAAAGAAAGACAGGTGAAATTCATGTCACGAGGAACGTGGCCTCGGAAACAAAAAACGAAAAAAGACGAGTCAGACGGGAAACCCATAACAAAATGTCGGAGAGGGAAGAAACATCACAGAAAATAAGAATAATAGTTATATGATTAAGTCTACAGATTATAAGATGAAGGCAAAGCCTCATAATCAAAATTTAAGAGAGTTCAGTATCTCACTGTCCCAACTGAAAGAAGGAGAAATATACAAACACTTGTACGAAGCAGGTTTGTTTAATGATAATGTAATTCTATGCTAACATACAACACTTGGATGACTGGAAAGGCCTCACCACATAACAGCAACAGTTTATTAAGGTAGTCATGATATATATTACTACACAAGACGACTGCGTCCTGCAAAATCCAAAAAATGTTTCTTATGGCAGAGGCAATATCTATTATTTACTGGTACTGCCTGTATCAGTAAATTATGTACCTCCGCCTGAGTTCTACCACCAACAGAAAATTACAATCTAAGTCAGTTGCTCTTAGAAGCAGATGTTTGTTTGGGAACTTGGCTTGCTGGACTTTACGAGTTTAATTCCCCCCATCACCCCCATTCCCCCATCTCCAAGTTAGTGGCACTAACAGGTGGAATTAGAGTTCTAAGTAGCACGTGAAATAGAATTGTAATTCGTGCTTAACCCACTTCTGTTTTCTTCTGCTAAAAGGCTGCGACAGGAAAAACTTTATTCTTCAATTACTTTCAAATTAGTACGAAACATATATGTTTTGCTGCATAACGCTCTCCATATCAACATTTTGCATTTGTTTATA
>JAYMFT010037594.1:0-15739 GCA_038088735.1 Panulirus argus | reverse complement strand
ACACACACACACACACACACACACACACACACACACACACACACACACACACACACACACACACACACACACACGGCCTGTAGCCATTGATATTTCTTTGTAAGATTCTTTTTCTACAAAAACTTTTTGTAAGTAAATATGAGAAAAGGAAAGCAGTCTTTGATTTACAAAAAAAGAAAAATCATGATATTATGTTTCCTTCCGCTCGCTGCAAGCTCGTCCAGAAGCACTGGGTTGGGCTTGAGGGAGTTTGCTCCACTTTTGGAGTCGTGAAGAAAACCGAAGAAATAACCGGAGGAAAGACAGAGTCGAGTAATTTGAAGGAATATATAGCCAGGCCAAGGGTCACTGTGCAGGGTGGTGAAACACCAGCAGCTCTCCATCGTAGCCACCTCGATTACGATGCAAGTCAATAGAGGAATTTCTTAGGCACCAAAGCAGTGCATCTACGTAGTGTTGAGGTGATTAAGGAAACTGGATTGAGGCTTGAGAGGTTAATAATCTTTAAGATGGTAAGCTGAAAGAATTAGATAAACTTTTAAGATGGTAAATTCAGTAGCTGGTTTAATGAATTTATTAGAAAGTTTGTGTTGTGTTCAATACCTGGACTAAGTAATTAGATAAAAAAGTTTGTATTATGTCGTGAAATACATTTTTTGATAAACTTAGAAATAATGGCTTACAAGTCTCATGTGCAAACGTATTATTGAAAGAACGAGTATTGGGCCGAAGTATCTAAAACGACTGATTTAGATATGATTTTGGAATATTTTTATATTCAAAACTGGAACTCCTCATACCCGGGAGTTCGCACTGTCGTCCTCAGAGGTCGTAAAGTCGTCCTGAAGGGGTCGTGCCGTCATGCTCAGCGGGGTAAGTGTCTCATATTCTCTCTCTCAACTTCAGATGAAAGCGTCATGGCAGCGTCGGCAATGATTCACGTGACAGTTTAGTCTTGAGATATGCCGCGCTGTTTCCCTGAGCGGTGCTCGGAGTGTACCCCGCGCCTCTCCACCAGCGGAATGCGACCTCAGATTATTATCGTCATTATCATTCGTATTTTGGGATAAACTGTCAGAGATTTGCATTTGTCAAACTCCATTATCTGTTGTGCCTATTAGTCTCTCTTAACCATTCTGTGCACACAGTACCAGACTCCATCGTTCTGTGCACCATAACTCCATCGTTCTGTGGTTACCTTACTAGCCTCCATCATTCTGTGCTTGCCCTACGAGCCTCCATCATACTGTGGTTAGCTTACTGGCCTCCATCATCCTGTGGTTAGCCTTCTACCCTCCACCGTTCTCAGTCCTGCTGCGTTAATCTCCCTTTGACGAAGGCGACAATAGCATCCTTCCGAGAACGCCTCCACTTGCCACTACCGTCCATTGTTCGGTCTCCTAGGTGTCTCCAGCTCCCGGATCAGAGAGGTTCAGACAGGCGTCTCCATCAGGGCAACCGGCCCTTGGCCGGTACTGCTATATAAGGCAGTTGCCCACCCGATCAAGGGAGCGCCGTATACGGGATGGCTCCCTCTCGACGTTCCTTTAATCTCTTGAGCATGGCGGCTCGACCCTCTTTGAGCATCAAGGCACAGCCCCTGGGTACGATATGGCCTGACCTTTGAGACTCGGTCGGAGGCCGGGCCGTCGTATCTACGGATCGAGCCATCGTGCTGAAGGGGGGTTTGATAGCTGCCTGGATTCGATTTCCCGCTGGTTAGTGGTGGCGATAAAGAGCGTACGTGGAAGGGGGGCACGTGTCTACGGTCTTTGTGTATATATGTAACTACACACACACACACACACACACACACACACACACTGAATGTGTGTTTTCAAACAGCACATTGTAGACGGGACAGAAATAACGGTATGACTAGGAAATTAAGAGGCAAAGGTAAACACACACACACACACACACACACCGTGTATGATACTCGAAGTTTTCGGAAAGATTGTCCTCCTCTCTCGTGCATTATGCAGACTGGAGTGTGAAAGTTTAGCAGTAAAAGTGAATATTCGAGTTCTCAGTACCTGCAAACGGCCGGCTTCGTTGTTGTTAAGCTCTCGAGTCGATGCCACACGTGTCGGTTCCCTGGGCCGCCTTCCACCCTCGCCCCATCACCAGAGGATGTCCTTTCTCAGCCTTACCTCTCACTTTTGGTCACTTTTTTTATTGATATGATTTAAGGTAAAGATTGTCGTGCTGGAGGAAAGTACTAAGTGATATTTGCCTACTTTCCTTACGCCGCTCTGTATATTGACTCGGTGACTTGTTGCTGCTGTCGAGATTTGTACAAATATATGTATACTGATGCTCGAGTAGAGCTTTTGATATTTGTGAGAAGATTTGGTAAAGTGCAGCATGGGGATTCTGAGACCAGCTGTTCCTCGTGACCTTGTTTGCTTTAATAATGTCCCGAGACGATTTTTCATACTACAAGTCTACTTTTGATACTTAAGTTTGTGTGTTAATGTTTAAGTCTCTGCTCTTTATTACTGTTAATATTATTATTATTATTATTATTATTATTATTGTTATTATTATTATTAATCATTTTTGTTATTAGTGCTATTATTAACATTATTATTATTATTTATCGTTTTTGTTATGTGCTATTATTAATATTATTATTATTTTTATTGTTATTTTTATTTTTATTATTATTTTATTATTATTATTATTATTATCTAATAGGAATTTCAAAAGGTTCTTTTATATTTTTCATCCAACCCAAACAATATTCTTTTCAATTCCTGTGAGAGTGTGTCTGTGTTTATTATATCTCGAGCATTTATTTGCCCATAGAATTTTTTAGAAGACTATATCGTTTTATTTTTCAATGTTTACTGAGTGAAACATTATGGAAAGATTTTTTACCGGGCGAGTTCTTCTTTGCGCCTGCGTGGCCTCAGTGAAACCTGGACGAATTTTAACGTTAACTTGGCGGGAAGATGTCTGCGTTCTCCCCAGGTTGACCTTAGTCCAATCTGGCAATGAACATCACTGGTAGTGAGAGTTACCGGGCGTTCTTAGCATTACTCCAGCCGGTACGGTGCAAGGAGCAACAATTTGCTGGTGGCTTCTGGCCAGCGTGAGGAAGTACGTAGCAAAATGTAGTTAGTTATATATGAATTCCGTCGTGGACCTTGCACGCGGTGGGTGAGAAGGGTGGTGGCTGCACCTTGGTTGGGTAATGTTGAGTTATGCTTGATGCCGGGGGGATCCGGACACACACACACACACACAACACACACACACACACACACACACACACACACACACACACATTGTTAGTAAGGTAAGCTTGATTGGTCTGACTGCTGTAACCTTACAGTCTTCCTGTACCTTAAAGTCTTCTTTTCTCTCTCCTTCTCTCCCCCCCCCTCTCTCTCTCTCTCTCTCTCTCTCTCTCTCTCTCTCTCTTCTATTTGTGGATTGATCAGCAACTTCCGCTACAGAGGAAAAGTTGTTAGTCATTAAGATTCTTACGATTTTTTTTTCTTCTTCTTGGAAGTTCGAAGCGAGAAATTTTATTTTGCCACAGTTGTAACGGGTCCTGCTGGACTTCGTTCATTTTTCAGCAGATTTTCTTGTCTCACTCCTCTTGTCTTTAATGGAAATAGGTATTAGTAGGAATCTCGATGATTGCCAAAACTTTTTATCTTTTGGATGAGTCGATTACTTCAGAGATAAAGTGGCGCGAGGAAAAATAAGTGGTGTTTGAAGTTACATAAGAAGAATATCCATAGTGAAAGGCTTGTTACCATCTTTGACCATGGACTCATGAACCCTTGGGTAGTTAGCGGTGGGCATCCTTTAGCTGAGAAAAAGCTAGATCGCGTATTACTCGGCAAGCGTCACATCATTTCTGTCTGGTGTCAGCAGCAACTCGAGAGTGGGCCGTCTCATTATCCGTTTCTTTCCCTCCGCCTCGAAGTTTTGGAACTCGCTGCTCCCTCACATCTTTCGTAGCAGCTATGACCTGGCCATTATTATAAGGCAGGTGTTCCATTTCATTCGAAACCCTGATTATTTCACCCTCTCTTTAACCTCCCTCACATTTCATTTGAGGCCCGACCTCGATGTGGACTTTCGTCCCAGACTGGAGCCTCCAGCGTAAAGGAAAAGTCCTCCTGACAAGAAAGGGTCGTATAACCCCATCCTGATTCCTCCTCCTGATAAGGAAGGGTCTTAGCCCCATTCCCATACGTCGTCTGTATGACGAGGGGTCATGACCCTGTTGTGAAACATCCTCTAGACGAGGAAAAAGTAATGACCAATTTGTTATACGTTCTGTACTTGACCTTCCCCATTATGATACTCTACTTGATTCTGTAAAGTTCTTGGGATTTTGGAAATTAATTTGGTCTGGGAATTCCCAAGTAATGATTATGTTCAGTATATGTCCTCGTTAATATTTTCTCCACCGAAACAGATTCCCTTACGAGTACAAAGAAATTTTGTAGGGAAGGTGGATGCAATTTACATAACTTCATTCTTCCGCGTTGTTTGCTCATTCTCCTTAGGGTATTGTGCCTTTGAATTAACGAGTCGGTATTGTTAGTGGTAAGATACAACGCTGGGAGAATGAGCGAGTGGCGTGTTGAATTATGAGCGACTGATACCGGCCAGGTGGTTGACGTTTGGTGGAGAATGTTTGGGTAGATAGCGGCCCGGCCCGGCCCGGCCCGGCCCAGCAGCGCTTTGCCGCCCTCACACCACCACTGCCGAGGCCCACCCTCACTCCACCGGTTTTTTTACGCTTCCCTCACTTTATCATCCACCGAACCTCACACTCTCCCTCCTCCATCCTCTCTGTGGTTATCAGTTCCCACTCCCACAATCCCTTGCTCCTACTTTCATTGCCTCTTTTCACTCCTCACCCGTGCACGTCATCAGCTCCCGCGGCCTGCCGTCCACATCGACACACACACACACACACACACACACACTCCCCACACACTCCCTTATTCTGGATACATTTACTACCACGACCTCATCCCCCGACTCCTCTCACACTCCTCACTCTCCCTCCAGCAACACCTGCTCTCCCTTGCTCTTCCTCACCAACGCGATCGTATGCAAATCAGCCCTTATGAACCAGTCTGTATGCAGCCGTTGGATAACATGTTTTTTGTTTTATATGTTCCAGTTTTGAAGTCTGCTCGAGAGATGTATTATTATTTCAGCAGGATTGTGATGGGGGTCACAGTAGGAATGGCGAGGTGATGATTCCTCCGCTTGTGCCCTCAGTTGCTCTATTTCTCCGGCCTTGTCCTGGCCTCCCGTCGGAGGTGTCACTCCTGCCAGAGTCGTCAGGACGAAATTTTGTTAGAATATTTAGAATATTTGTTTTCGTTATTTCTGAAGTGGCAGGATTCCCACGTTGTTTTTGCAATGGCGTGATTCATCTCGGGCACCAGCCTCATTCATCTTGCACTGACGTATCTCCTGTAGGTGCAGTACGTTGGCGTAGTTCATGATGTAGTACGCAGTCGGCGTTGAGTGTCACCTGATCAATAAAGCTGTTTTGGCTTGGCGCACCTGCTGCAGCCTCCTACACCATTCACGCTGGAGACTTACCCGCGCGTAAATAAATCGCACCATTCTGGCCGGTCTCTCATAACGTACTGTGGTAATACGGAACTAAATAAAGTCTCCCGTTATTTTGAGTACCGGGAATGGTAGTGTTAACCAGGAACAGTGCAGCAGCAATTATTGCCGTGTGATCGTGTGATCGGAGAGAGAGGTTTAGTCACATTCTGAGGTTCATTTTCCTTTATGTATGTCAGTGAGTGTGAGTTTCATAACGCAGTAAACAGCTAAACAGTTCGGCGAGAAATGTCAGTTGTTGAACCCTCACATTCATGGACAGTGGCCGGCACAGTGGACGTGCATCCTCCCACCTAACATGCTGACAGTCCTCTTCTGTCCTCATACATTCTGCTCTTCGCACGGCTTTTCCCCGAGGCTGAAAACGACATGGTTCTATATTCTGAATATTTCCCCGCCCGGCCCTGGAGGCTGCATCTGTCCACGACAAGATGTCATCATATGCGTGTTGGAAGTTTTTCCCCACGTCACTCCACCAGTGGCCATTGCCGGGTTCCCGGGCCCACGCAGAGTTTTTCCCATGTAGATCATATTCCAGTCCGTACCCATGGCTCCCTCTGCGTTCACTTCATCTTCTACTGCCCCCCCCACTCGTGTTTTACAGTTTCTCATTTACGTTTCGTCGCCCAGCATAAAGTAAGGTGTACGCTCTGCCAGTCCCCGGGTCAGTCGGCCCCCTTCTCGCACTCTGATGAACACCTGGTGGCATTTTTGTTTTTGCCCAGTGTCTCTCTCCCTTCCAATCCCAGCCCCACGTGTGTGTGTGTGTCTGTGCTGAAGATTTTACCGAGCCGTCCATCCATACCTGATACACCCTGGGTCCTCATCCCCTGCAAGGGGGCGTCCGGGTTAGAAGCTTGAGACTCCATAGCATTAGGATTATAAGCCTCGGGCCGAGGAACACCTCTCTTAAGGGGCCCGTCCCTGGCTACAGCGAGTCGATGGGCGCAGCTCAGAGTTGCTGTAGCGGGGGAGGAGAAAAGTCTCGTTTGTTCTGCTGGAGGGAGAAGGGGAGTGTGGCATCCTTGCTGCTTAAGATATGTGATCCCATATGCGACATAATGACTTGTGACAGCGCGGTTTGTCGGGGGTAACGTTGGCCGCGGCGATGGCTTTGTATTGAACGTGTTGTAGGCGTTATCTTGGCAGGCTGGATGGTGCAGCAGTGGGAGGGAGGGAGGGAGGAGGAAGAGGAGG
This sequence comes from Panulirus argus, assembly GCA_038088735.1. Classification (NCBI taxonomy): domain Eukaryota; kingdom Metazoa; phylum Arthropoda; class Malacostraca; order Decapoda; family Palinuridae; genus Panulirus; species Panulirus argus. The sequence continues at coordinate 8,923 of JAYMFT010037594.1, read as the reverse complement.
AGGAGGAGGAGGAGGAGGAGGAGGAGGAGGAGGGGAGTTCTGGGAAAATCCCAGGCGTTGTTTCCGAGGTGATCGGCGACGCGAGAAGGTGGGAGGCGGCCCGTAAAGCTGGTGTGACGCGGCGGATCCCCGAGGGGTCGGGGATGGTACCGGGAGGCGTAGATGTGGTAGTGGGTGGGCTCGGCGGTGGTGGGGAGATGGGGAGATGGCTCCGGGAAGGGTCGGCGGCCGATAGGTGCTGAAGGAGTGGATGTAGGAGTGATGATAACGATGATGATTGAGGGTGTGTGTTGGTTGATTAAGTGTTTGTTTGGATGTGTTTGTTCGGGGGAGAGGAAGTGTGTCAGCGCTGGGAGAGTGAATGGTGGACTGGTTGTTTGCTTATGAGAGGTTTTGGGAGTGATGCTGAATGTGTTGTTTTTGTTAGAGATGCGAGTGTGAGGAAGTGCCGTGTGTGGTGATTGGATGAAAGGAATGTGCGGCGCGAGTGTGGTGACTGGGTGAAAGAAGGCTCATTTGCGTCGAAGGCTCGTGTATAGTGATTGGATGAGATGTGGGTAGTGAGTGGGTGAGAGGTGCGCTCATGCGTGGTGATTGGGAAAGAGGTATGGGTAGTTGGTGAGAGGAAGGTTCATATGTGGCCACAATGGGTGAACACTATGAGTGGACCTAGATGAGTTTGCTGTGGATTTTTAGACCAATTGGAATAAATGATTGAAGTTGATATTGTGATTGATGTGTTGGTTCATTCTGTCCATGATCAAGCAAGTGTGAGGGCGCGGCCGACCGGGTTGATGGGTTACACGTGTGTTTTGATTTAGCCTTGCGTATGGCTGGTGAAATGAGTGTTCTCCTGGGAGTGGTATGGTGAGTGTGGATCTTTAGCTGTTGAAAATGACTGGAGTATGTGAATCATAGGGTGAATGGAAAGATGTATAGTAAGGGAAGCTGGTGAGTGTGTGCGTGTATGGATGTTGAGTCGTTCAGTGAATGAAGGGAGTGGTAACACAGCATCAAACTTGCTTGTGAAACCGTCATTGAGGGTGTATTTGCATTGTGTATACACCATATATATATATATATATATATATATATATATATATATATATATATATATAAATGAACGTGAAGTATGATTACGACTTTAAGTGAGAAAAAGAGAGCACCACCAAGCGATTATCAAGATGGAGTTCCCGAGGGTTCGCGGGTAGTGAGACAGACAGTATTCCCGGGAGTCTGGAGATGGCTGGCGCCCGCCGCAGGTTTTGCTTCCCAGTAAATGAAAACTGACAAGACGGGACCCGTGGAGTTGTATCGGACGCTCTCTCGGCCCCCCAAGCATCCCCGCACGGTGATGGCTGGAATTCAATTTGTGGGGGGCCCGGATTTCTTACGTAGGAGTTGCGTTTTTCACCGTTAGACGGACGGGTTTCGCTGCCATGAGTTGTGGGTCTCACCGACCGACAGACGGACGGGTTTTTACTGATAAGGAGTGTTGGTTTCACTGTTTGGACGGAAGGGGTTTCACTGATAGCGGTGTGGGTGGGTTTCACAGGTTGGGGTTTAGGTGTCACGGGTTACTGACAGGGGTTTCACGGATTGTTGGCTGGGTTCCACTTGTTTGTGGCAACGTTCCTTGAGTTGATGGCTGGGTTCCACGTAGTAATGGCTGGTTTCCAGAGGTTGGAGGCCGGATATCATTAGCTGCATGGATCCATCAGTAGGCTGCCGGGTCTCGAGGATAAGCCTTTGGGTTTCGTCGGGAAGCAACTGGATTCCATGGCCAGGCTGTCGGCCTTTGCATCGGAGCGACCGCCTGTCGTGTTTAGATGACGGGGATTCACTAGGAGGGAGAGCTGGGCACCCTAACATTGACGTTAAGGAAGAGGTAAAGCGAGGTGAGCGGCCGGGACCCTGACTGGAGACCGGCTGTGGTGTAAGGGCAGGGGAGGGGGCCAGCGGGGTCTGCGATTCGTCTTGATACAACATATTGGACGCGGGGATGAGTTGAGGACTGACGCTAGGGATTTGAGGGAGGCGCCCGCGGCCGGTGGCGTCTGTACGGGCACGACATCACAACACACTGGGACCAGAAGACGAGAAGAATGAAGGGGGCGGAATGCTGCACTGTGCCTGCACACACTTGGGGTCAGAACGCACGAAGAACGATTTGGGAGAGGGGGCGATACTCCACACTTGGACACGGGGGTCACACCAGATGACGAATGTGAGTAAACATTGCATCACATGTTCAAGCTAGAATGAGAACATGACGTACACGCTCAACGCAACATTTCACACCTTCAGGAAAGACCAGGAAATGTTAATATCATGGAAAAGCACTGCCCCACGTATAATACCTGGAAGAAAGGCCGACGAAGAATATCTATAAATGCTGCAACGAGAACATGAACGAACGCAGAACCGACTTATTAAACTTGGAACGAGCAGGCGAAGAACTTGAACCAGTAGTGCATTCCATATCAGTAAACGGGGAACAGAGCTGTTGGAAGGAAATTGCGAACGCAGCGTGTCTCTCTCTCTCTCTCTCTCTCTCTCTCTCTCTCTCTCTCTCTCTCTCTCTCTTGCAGACTGGAAGAAAGGGTACGAGGACTGCACCACCCACTTGGAAACTGGAGATGGATGAGCTGGAAGATGGAAAGGGAAGGAGAGAATCACTCGCTGGAGTATTGAATATTATTTTGATCAGAGGAGTATGATGAAAAAAGCTACAAACGCGTGTGTGGGCGCGCGTGTGTGTGTTTGTGGCTGGCTGGAAGTGAACTGCTGTACGATACTGGGTTCGTCTTCGTCTTCTGGAGTGGTTAACTCTCCTGTCAAACTAGTATTAGAATGGAGGTTTTATAAAAGAGGCGGAAAGTATGTATAACTGTATGGCATCCGTCAGTTACAGATTGATGGTATCCCGTCAAAATGTGAGAGGCTTATTTAGATTATAGCAGCTGTCACTCGCGATATGGCAGAACACCCTCAGGATGTGGCAGGTTGCCTATAAGATGTAGCAAGTCGCCCTCAGAGATATAGCACGTTGGCTTTGGGATGTGGCAGATCGCCTGCAGGACATGTCAGGAAGTGGCAGGTCGCCCTAAAGATGTAGCAGAGTGTTTTCAGGATTTGGCCGGTCGCCCTCAAGACGTGGCTGTTCACCCCCGGGTGTTTTGAGCCCCTGGGAGGCCGCCTTCTTGTTATGACGATTTGCGGCTGATTCCTTCATCCCCTCCGTCTGAAAATAGACTACAGTCGTCGACAAAATAAGTGAGGGACTCCACACGCTCCCTCCTCCTTCCCCTTACACCACCGTGGGTCTCCAGACGTCATCGTTGTGTTCTCTCCCAACACCACGACCGCATTGGCCCAGCACCCCGTTGTCTTGCTCTTCGCCACAGCTATTGCCAGATTTCTATCATCGACATTTTTGTGGTTTTCACTTACGACACTTGTTCTCCATCCCTCAGACCCCAGTCGCACTGTACCTTGCCTCCGCTCCCTTGTTCGTGCACTGCTTCCTCCGTATTGTCGCCACAACGCTGTCTTATTCTCCCCCTGTCCAGCACTCTTACCATGCTAGTCATGGTCTCTCTCTCTCCACACTCCGCTGTAGTGTTCTCTCACCTTCCCGTTGTTGCGCCCTCTCTCTCCCCGCTCCTCCCTCTCTTGTCCTCTCACCACTTCTTTGCTGCCGCACCCCACCACTGGCATGCTCTCTTCCCACGCTCGTGTCCTGTTCTCTCATTATCGCCATGCTTCCATACCCCGCCCCAGCCTTGTTTTCTAAGTGTACCTCACTCGTGTTGTCCCACTTCACCACTTCTCTTCTCTCCCCTAGTGTCTCTGGTGGTTTGTCATTATTGCTGTACTTTTGCACCTCATCCATATATATATATATATATATATATATATATATATATATATATATTCTCACCCACTCGTCTGTAGTGGTTTGTCGTTATTACCTTGCTTGATTGCTTGACTTGCCGTCATTTCCCGCTCACATTATTGCCGCGTTCCCTCACCTAACTAGTGACATGTTCCTCCACACTCTACTGTCGTGTTCTCTTATTTCTCGTGTGCTTTCTTAGCTCCTCATTTCAATTTTGTCCTCCCGTACTCTCTCTCTCTTTACAGTCGTGTTCACACGCGACTATCGCGTCCTCCTCTTTTGCTACACGCCATCGTCTGCTCTCAACCGTAGCTGTGTTACGTCGTCTTAATGTGTCATGCGTTCTCGCCAAGTGGTGTTTCGTCACCAATGCCGTGCTCTCTGTCTTATTTTATAACCGGCATCTCTAAACCTTACCATATCTTTTCTGTCATTTAGAACCCCTTGTTACAATCATTCTCCCTTGTGTGCGCCATGTGGAGGTGACAGAGAATGGCCGTAACGGACATGACAAAGACTAGACTATCGTGTTGTGTGTGTATTGTGTTTGATACATTCTGAGTAGATTTTGTGTTTCCCTGCAGCGGCGCCCCTCTCCACATACATCGCTTTAGCATGATATATTTTCCTTTCCCCCTCATGTGGACTGTAACACTCTCCCCTCAGCCTTGTTGGAGATTGAGGGACTCTGGTTGGGCGTGATTGCTCTCATCCCCTGGAAAGGAAATAAGACAAATGAGCTGAAAACCTTGGCACTTGGGCAGACCCCCACTCGCCAGAGCCAGCCCGCCTGGCCTTCTCTGCTGCGTATAACTCCTTGTTAGCCTTCATCGCACCCAGCCAGCCTGGCCCGCCTGCGGTGGTGCTCGTACTTCGAGGTTTCTTGCCCTTCTTCGGGACGTTCCTTCAACTCACGATTTATTCCCGTTGTCGTTGTATCGGTTCCAGAGTGTCGCCAGATCACTCGAAGGTGATAAACTCCTCCAGTAAGACGAAATGGGATTCACCGAACTGGATTGCAGTGATTGAGCTACGACTCTCTGTTATTGGTCCTCCACTTTCCGAACATCATTATTCAGTTCTCCCGTCACATCCAGCCATCAGTTTTTCTCTTCCACACCCCCCACACCCCCCCCTACAATAAAGTTTCCATCCCGTCGTATATCCTTCACCGTAGAATTTCCCCTCTTGTCTTATCCCTTCTACCATAAAATTCCTCTTCCAGCCGGCTCTCGTACCATAAAGTTCCCCTGCCATTTCAAGCCTCCCATCTTGAAGACATCCTTCCCAAACCCACACCACCCACCTTAGAATTCCCCTGCCGTCCCATCTTCCTACACGAAATTTCCCTGCCATCTCTACATGGGATTCCCTTGCCATCCCGTCTCCCCAACATAAAGTTTCCGTGCCATCCTGTCTTCACCCTCGAACCTTGCCTTCTCTCCCACACATCCGACATAAGAGATATCCTCCCTATCCCTTACCTTGTACCATCAAGTTCTCCTTCTGTCTCACACTCCCACCATGAGGCCTCCATACCCTCCTGTGCCCTGCATCATTAAGGTCTTCCATCCCACACCCCTCACACAAGTCTCCCTTACCGTCCCGTGTCTTGCACCAACACGTTCCCCTTCCATCCTACACTCCCAGCGTGAGGCTCCCTCACCTTCCCGTGTCTTGTGCCATTAAAGTTACCCTTCCTTCCCACACCGATTCCGTGAAAAGGATCCTCTTCCATTTCACCTCCCCGTCACCCGACTTCAAGACCTCCCCTCCCTCCCCCAGCTGCCGGGGTTACCGCCCTAGAGGTGTCTCCTGATTACACTAAGGCTGGACTGTCATGAGATGAAAACAATGGCATCCTCGTCCTGGTTGCTGGAACAACGCATCGATAACTGTGTTAAGGCCTGCAAGATCATGCGCTCGCGACGCGCTGGTATCGGATATAGAAATGTACACAGTTACTGCAAGACAAAATATTGAATGATAAACCTCGACTTTTGCTAAGTTGGTAAAATTAGGAGCCTGTCTCGCAAATTAAGACCTCGAAGGACAAAGGTAAAAGTTGAGGGAACCGTCTCGTGAGACCAGAATTTATCATGAGACCAGAATTTATCTTATGTTTATTTTTTATTTATTTATTGATAACTTTCTTAAGACCCCTTTTTAAGAAAGGACCCTGGTGTTAATAAGGACCTCTTTCCAGGAGCATTTGAAACCCCAGGGCTGCACTGTATCCAGTTGCAGGGAAACGACTGGCTCCTTTGGAGTGCAGTTCTTCGACGAGACTTTACTCCCAATGATACAGCCTTGCCGGAATGACTCTTCACTCGCAATATAACCTCGAGCAGGCGGAGTCCGTTAACATATATACGTATATATTTTATTCCTGGGGATACTGCTACCCACGTATCTCGTGCGTGTCGTAGATGGCGTCTAGGAGAGGTGGGAACAAGGGACTTGAAATCCTTTCCATTTTCTATGCCCTTCCTGAAAAGAGGAGCGGAAGGAGAAGCCGAGCGAGGGTTTCCCCCTCAAAGGCTCAGTCATCTGAACCAGCCGCCGCGCCGCTACCATGCTGAAGCGGGAAAAGGCTCCTCAGATCCGCTAGTTGGGTTTTTGTGGCCTCGTCCAGAGGCCAGCGTACCCCCAAGAATCTGACTCAATAGGTACACTTTATGGGTATTTGTTCTCCATCTGGGCGTCTGGCCATAACTCCTTTGCTAGTAAACAAGTAGCATCTTACTCTCTTATCTTCTTTGCTTTGAGCTTCTGCTTGTGCGATCATTTTCCAGTATTGAGGGAGACTCTCGACTCCTTCTCCGTCATAATTAAGGGTCGCGGTGAAGGGTCATACAGTCGGGCTTAACTTAGGGTTTGAGTCTTCGCCGAAACAAAGGAACTCGTGCACTCTAACCTTCAGGAGTCATTCGTCTTGCATGCCGCCCTGCAGCGAGGCCACGTCTTAGGAGCTGGGAATATAGTTATCAGATCAGCAGGGTCTTGCTCGGCGGAGCCGATGAAAAATTCAGGGTGCGGAGTCACGCCGGAGGAGAAAAAGAGCGAATGCCTTATGTTTCCAGAATGCGAGGCGGCTTTGTGTATGTGTGTGTGTGTGTGTGTTTGGGAAGAGGAGGTGAAAAAAGTTATGCGAGTTCACGAGACGTGGGAAAAACAGAACAGGGATTGATTTTCTCTTTGCTGTTAGAGGGCAAGTATATGAGTTTAGCAAGTATTGAGTGTGCCTAGATGACTCCCTGCTGAATTGACAGACTGGGTAGATTGTACGAGTTAAATCTACTGGAGATGCTGCAGGAAGCAGTGGAGGGAAGTACTGTAAAAAGAAGAAAGGTAAAGAATTCAAGGAGCTTTAGACCAGCTAGCTTGCTAAGCATCGTACAAGTGCGGGTCGGCAGCAATGAACAGCCGGATAGGCCAAGCCTTCACATAAGAATCATAGCCCAAAAGTAAGTTTCATGTGTAGGAGGACCCAATGCAACCCGCATGGGGTATACGTAATGTGTGCGAGATGGGACGTTCACTTAACCCTTCGTGCTGGACTGCTGCCCGTCGGGTGTAACTACACACACGCGGATGTTTGGTGCGAGTGCATCCAGGGAATGCGTTCACACATACCGAACATGTACCAAAAGTTCGTGTGTGTTTTAAGTCAGAACAGGACTGGGTCGCAGGAATCAGTGGGTCAGTGGAGCACGGAACAGGGTCTGTTTGTGACTATTAGAGTGGTTCCCGGAAGCCCCTCTCTGGTGACCTGACTGGGTCACGGAAGTTACTAGGTCAGGGGGTGGCCTTGGAACAGGGTCTGGTGTAGGTATTAAAAGTGGTTCCCGGAATCCCTCCGTGGTGCCCCGGCCGGGCCTCCAGCGGTGCGGACCGCCTCTTCAGTGTCCCACTACTCCCACAACTTTATGAGCCCCCAGTAAAAACTTTAGGTAATGATAAGTACCTCGGTGTGTCCTCTCGTGCACTGTAATTGTGTGAAAAATCGTGTTCGTCTGTTTGTGTGTGTGTGTGTGTGTGTGTGTGTGTGTGTGCTTCTTCTTGTATTCCCGTGTAGCGTGGTAGCGCCAGGAACAGACGAGAAATGGACCCGCTTAATCACCGTCTCTTTCTAGCTGCCATATATTCCAGGAAACAAGGCCTTCCGTGCGTAGCCAAGGTCCACAAGACCTTTCCGTGGTTTACCCAGACCGCTTCATATGCCTTGTTTTAGCCCAGTGAAAGCACGTCGTCCCTTGTATACCACATCGCTCCAGTTCGCTCTCTCTCCCAGGCATGTCCAGGCCCCGACCACTCAAAGTCTCTTTCAGTTCGTCCTTTTGTCCCCTCTTCGGTCTCCCTCTCCTTCTTACTCCCTCCATTTTTGACACATACATCTTAATTAGCCTCTGTTTACGTATCTTCCTCTGTTCAGACCAGTCAGGACAACCTGTTCACATCCCTCAGTTATACCACTCGGGTTACTCCCACACCTCTCGCCTATCAACTTCATCACTTCCCACGCTGTCGCTTGTCACCACTCGCTCCAACAGGACAGAACTACCAGTAGTGGAGTCTGCGTTGAACATTAGGGAAGTGCCCTCTTTAAACGAGCAACGGAAGCATCGTTAAACCCCCCCTCTTGTTTTCAAAGCATGTTGTCTTCCTTCGGTTACGCAATGTGCAAAAGCGAGTTTTGATGTCATGTAGGTATTTTGTTTTGCAGTCGTATCCATGTTCAGTTACGTCGCTAACTGTTTGGTTCTTATGTAACCTTCATATATGATTTCTCCCTCCTCGCATCGCATGTATTTTCTTTTTTCCTCCAGTTTACTGATACCTTTCAGTGTTTGTTGCATGTTAGTCATTTCACGGGCATAACTGAGTTCTTACTCCGTGTATGGTCTTGTTTTAGAATTTGGTTGGTGGAGAAAGTACGCTCCGAAACTGTTGCGATTGAATAATCAAGATGTTTTTATTAAGTGCTGGTTTTATTATTCTCTCTCTCTCTCTCTCTCTCTA
>JAYMFT010037583.1:0-15739 GCA_038088735.1 Panulirus argus | reverse complement strand
AAAAAAAAAAAAAAAAAAAAAAAAAAAAAAAAAAAATATATATATATATATATATATATATATATATATATATTAAATTCTATGGCTAATGGTAGAATTTCCTTCAACTTATGAACAAAGTAAAATTGCAGGTGTAACTCAGTTAAAAACCCTAGATAAAGATACTAGTTTTATGCCATTTAATTCATTTGGTGCTAGGGAAGTGGTGTATATTTTCATTTTTATCTGATGCAAAGTTTTCAAGTTATGACCAATAGTTATGTCGAAGTGTCCACTGTGACTCCGTCCTTGGGACGCACGAACAGAACCTACCTAACTCATCGACTATAAACCCTGGTTGGGTGACATCCATGGCCCGGCAGTGTGTCCTGTCCCCTACTAGTGTTTATAATGGCCAGGTGTATAAATCCCTTCCCCTTGATATGCCTCTCTCCCTTACGTAACTCTCCCTACCCTGCGATATAACTATCCCTTCCACACATATACCTCTTCCATTCCACGGCATATATCTCCCTTCCCGTTACATACATCTTCCTTCCTTTCCCATGATATATGTCTTCTTCCCCCGTGATGTACCCCTCCCTTCCCCCTGTATATCCCTCTTTTCCCCTGGCATACCCCTCCATTTGCCTGATATACTTCCCTTCCCCCCTGATATACCTCATCCTTCCTTGTAATATACCTCCCCATTCCGTCTTTACATAATAAGTCTTCCCGGACATAATTCTTCTTTACGTACATACCCCTCCCCTCTTTCCTCACACATTGCCATCAGCATCCCCCCGTAACACTTGCTGTTCCAACCCCCGGGACCCCTTCCTAAGGCACACCGCGAGTAGCAAGTCAGGGAGCGTCGAGCATGTCCACCGTGGATGGTGGCGGGTGGGTCTGTCTCCCGTGGTGAGCGAAGAGGGTGCAGGGTGGGGGGGAAAAATCCCGCAGTGGATGTGTGTTGGGGGGGGGGGTGATGGCGCCCGTGTGCTGGTGGGGGGGGAGTGAGAATCTAGAGTGAGAAGGGGGGAGAAGGAAAGGCTGGGCCCCAGTTTGGCTAAGCTGCAGCTGTTGTGTAGCTTAGTACACGGGCGGCCTTGCCCAGGCATTTTTAGAACTACCTGTGACATATTTTCCACATTTCTCCGGCTTGAATGAAAATTAAAACTACATGCAATTTCCTTTCCGTGTATAGAATTATATCTATACTATATTGATCTAATTTAGGAGTTAATGTTCCGTCAAGGTACTGTCCGACCCGACCCGTTGTAGTATAGTAGCACTAACAGAAGATCGTTCAGTTCAGCGGGAAGTGAAAAGAAACATTATATTTCGCTGGCTCTGTACACTTACCGCATGTAGCGCTACCCCCAGGCCTGGCTAGATCAATAAACTGTAATATAGTCCCGGCACGTAGCAATACCAGGAAATTATTTTGAGATACTTTAATCTGTCCTTCAGGTGGGAGAGGGTTGGTTATCCCGGCATCAGCTGGACCGCTCGGGATTCTATGATACTGGGGCGTCTTTATTATATACAGTCTGACTTGTGCTGCATAAGAAACTTATATTTTTATCCTTTTAATCATATTAGGGACATTTGGAATATTGATATCAATTATGTGGGAAGAAAAATGTAATGATTTTTATTTTCCGATCGCACAATGGATAGACCTGTCAACAAACCACGGGACGGTTTATGGCGCGCCGATCCACGCGCATCACCAACGAGGATGGTTTGACCTTTTGGTGGGTGGTGTTGCTCGTGTGTTGTGACCGTAGGTGGTGGCACAGGTACCTGGGAAGGCAGAGAGTGTGCATGTATTGACCCAGGCGTCAGTTTCCCGCCGCTCTGCACCACTTGGTACCACCACCTTCTGTCTCTCGAGAACCTTCTCCCCCACCACGCCTGCACCCCAGCAGGGCCCGCGTTACGTGTCGATCAAGAATCATCGGCTAATAGCTGACCAGCCATGGACGGTCCCGGACTCTTCCTCTAGCTCTCCTCCCCTTATGATCCTAATGGCAGGAGAGGATTGATTTAATGATTAAGGAGAAGCATAGTATTCGCAGATAATTTTTTTTTCTTTAATTATATGATAGATTTAAACTGGTTGATTAGGAGGACACGTATGTGTATCTAGTTGATGTAGGGTCGGACACCCAGGGCTTTGCCAGCCCTCAAGAGACACCCAGGGCTGTGTCAACCCTCAAGAGACACTCAAGACTGTGCCAACCCTCAAGAGACACCCAGGGCTGTGCCAGCCCTCAAGAGACACCCAGGGCTATGCCAACCCTTAAGAGACGCCCGGGGCTGTGCTGGCTGTGTATAATGTCAGGAATGCTACATATTTCACTGTTCCTGGCAAATTTTCCTTATTCAGAAAGTTAAGCGATCACACGAGTCACACCTTTCCTGAGGTATAGAAATATCTTAAATTTATATAAAGTATTCATGCAGTGTCCATGTCTTTGAAGTATATTGCTTTATGCTTGTATGGACTCATTATTATTTTACAAGTCTAACATTTGCACATAGTACGTACACTGATATAATCATAACGTCTTGCTGTGTGAGATTATTTTTGATACGCGAGAGGAATGGTGTCAGTGGTCTTGTTTATGTACTTGTATACGAAAGTATCTTGCATAGTCATTGGAGGATCCACGGGTAATATCATTAAGACTTTCGGATGGAATGGTGTGTTTTCCTCCCGTGTCTGGACGTCCAAATTTCAATTTCCATCTCGGTACAGAGGAAAAGAAATTGCTTGAGTGGGCCGCAGTGGACGGTAAGACTATTATGTGACGTGTGCGGACTCCCGGGAACCACACACACACACACACCTGAGTTTTGGTGTTGGTGGTAACTTCTCCACCCGCTCACAGCCCACCACCCTCCGCTGGACTGGGGCAGACCTGCGGCTGGGATTTTACACTCGGTAAACTCGGGGAAAAAATTATGAATTTGGAGGCCACTTTACACAACAGGGAGCCTTACTTTGTTCCAGTGGCCTCACCTCCTCTAGTACATACTTCCCGCTCGGGGGGTTCCTCTGGCCATCGCCTGCCTCACAACACCAGCTGGAATACTAATAAACTGCTGGTAAACCAGGGTCATGGTGGACATGCTTGGCATATCCTCCACACTCCCCTGCCGGTCTTAGGCCCCTCCACACTCTACAATAGTATTACGTTATCTCGCCGCATAGGATTACATCCGAGAATTATATATTTTCCTTGCACTGGCAGCACATCGATTTTTCCTACGGAAGAAGTGTTGTCTCAATTATCGGGAAACGACCAGTTTTGTAAAAGGAGAAAGAAAATGAATATACGAGATTTCTGGAATGTATATGAGACTAATTTCAATGCGTTATTCGACACGTTTCTCATTTCTTTGTGTTCTGTTTCAGGCTCTTGTAAGATGAGGTCCAAATGGAGCATTCTTAAATATAATATATATATATATATATATATATATATATATATATATTATATAATTTTGCTACGATGAACTTAGTAGGTATATTTCATATTTTACGTCTGTTCTTTACCATTTCCTTGATTTAAAATAAGCGTAAAACTTTTCGTTCCCTCGCGCGTGAGCGCTGTTCAATTATGATGGCTTTCCTCCTCCGTGTCAGGCTCGGAAATGGACCCGTGATTAGTTCGTGAACTACTCAGAATTATCGCCCGTCATCGCTGCAGATAATTGCTGCTGAGAGTTATTTACTCGACAAGGGCTTATATATTTTTCAGCAAAGAGTGTGTGAGAGCGTGTGGTTGTCATACAAGTACACAGTCTGTAAAGCTTTACCCACAGTGTGTGGTTCATGAAAGACTGCACTGCGGACGGGGATGTAGGGGTGTTGTGCACCTTCACATGAAAATCATTCTTCCTGCTGCAAACTTGATTTCCGCTGTGGGGTTATTGTTTAAAGAAGGGAAAAATAATCTCTTAATAATATTGCGCAAAGTAATAACTAAAATGTGTCCTTGTGAGTTGTAAATGACAAAAAATCACGACATTGTTCGGTTCCCACCACCTCTGCAGCTATCGCTGGGCCAACCAACATTCTTTCAGGTAAAGTTTTCTTAAAGCTTTTTTGAGCAGCTCTTAAAAAGTCAGTCTCATAATTCCTGAATGAATTGTCTGCCAGGGTTCTGACCCGGATGATTTACCGTTTCACCGTGAGCTCCAATACTCGACTCGGTGGATCGAAAATATTTTCTTTCTAGGTCTCTCTCTGCAAAAGAGATTCTCGTCACCAGATCATAACATGCTGTTATTGAATTTAATTATTGGAATAAAGTGCCTTCCTTTAAATTAATGTATTCGTTTACTTCCAATACAGCAATCAAACTATACTTTGTACTAACAGGTTATTACAAGTTAGCCCTCAAATGTTAAGAACTGAATTGCATGACTCCTACCTCAGTTTGGCTTTTGTATGGGGTATGCGTCTTATGAAAAGGTTAAACCTGGAGTTTAGCTTGCTTCATAACTTAAAGAAAATTCCATTTTTACCCATGGAACTTAATACCTGAGTTTTTTTTATATATATTTTTCCGAACAATATTTTCATTACCTATAACTATGTTGCAGCACTGCAGGCGATAAACGTCTTTTGCGTAAAAGCTGTTTAGTTAACGTATTTAGAAGTACGTTGCACTTGTGTTGGATTGTTGATAAGTTATTAGAGGTAGAAACTAATCACAGAAAGTTTCAGTAATTACGTAACTATAATTACCTAATTGTACTGGACGGGGAGGGAGTTCTACGCTTGTACGGGCCCCATCTCTTGAACTGTACTGTCTTACAGCAGTTTTTAATTTCCATTTACTGTCTGCATTAACTGCCTCGTCTCTTAGCTTATCCCATTTCATCACTTCTTGATTCTTGCGTACCATCGTGGTATGATTTTATATTTTTCAGATATCAGTGAACTGTTCGCCTCAGCACCGTCAATTTTCATCTTCCTTCGCTCTTACATTGTGGACAAAGTCATAATTGTTAGGCTGTCCCTGTGACTCTGCTTCCTCCTTTAGATACCATCACTGTTGCCTTCCATTCGATCATCGCTGTCAGATGAAAACCATATTGGATAAAAACAGGATGACAAATGGAGAAGGAAAGGGACCTGAAAGAATCTTTGTACCCCATGATAAAATTCCTCTCAGGGGGCCTGTTTCGGATCATATATGCATAAGAGTATGTATGGTCGTAGAGCAGTTGTGAACGCTTGAAGAAAGATTTCAACATTTTCTTTTTGGTGGATGTAGCATGACGTTGGCGACCTTAATGAACCCAGGCAGTTGATAGGCTCAAAGTTCAAATAACCAACGATCATGCTTGCAATTGATCATATTCGAAGCCTGTGTAGGTTCTTTGTAGGTATACTCAATCCTGTTTAACTTCTGCTTTTATGATTATCGAAGCAACAAGTTTTTTTTTACATTCACATAGGAATAGAAGCGACACCAGGACTGATCCCTGTGGAACACCAGTATTTATAACAAGCCAGACGTCAGAAAAAGCATCTCTGATGTGTGTCTCCACTGCTTCACTCCGCTCAAATAATTTCCAACCACTGGAATCTGCTTTTCCTTCCACATGAAAATCCAATTTCTTTGCCATGTTCTTGGCTGGGATGGTGTCTGGTGCCCTCAGGCAGTCCAAGAGCACAAATTTCCCCCTCATTTTTTCTTTCCGTACCGGTGTGTCGCTATCTTCATAGAGGTCCAAAGTTTCTTGTGGATGACCTCTTCCCTTATAACCCACGTAGTCTCTCGTAGTTCATCCTCTGCAAGTAATCACACATTACTTTCTGGTCACCCATAGCAATAGCGTCTTACACACCACATCCTTTGAAGTTACTGGTCTGTAGTTCAGTACACTTTCCTAACTCCACTTGTTAAAAATGGGCACAATATATAATCGCTCTCGCTCTCTTGTTGCTGATCCTTCTCTTACTGATTTTCGGAACAGCTCCCTCGAGTGATGTCATAAAAGACACTCGTAGCCAGTGTTGACGAATCAGCTGATGTCGAGACAAGTTCCTTACAAATGTTGGCCACACGCTTCCCCTAATCGGTCAGATGGCTCCTGCTCATCCTTACAGACTGACGGATATTCCGGAAGCACGCATACAGAGATTTCACAAGGTCCAGAAGCCTCATTGCTTTGTATACCCACCATACATCTTGTTGGGGCTGGGGGTAGACGCGTTGTCGGCAGTGCTTTTAGGAGTCTTTGCTGTGTGGCGGGAGCGTTACCCTCAAGGCGCGCTCGGCGCCCCAGTCTCTTGAGCTTTACTGCCTTACATTTTTTCTTTACTTCTTTGCTTACAGTCTGCCGTCATGGTTTCCACACAAAGCTCATTCCTTCGGTCCACAACTCAGGTACCATAACAGTACTTCTGTTTATATTTTCTGACTGTTTTCTGCATTGATTTCTAGCAATGCTCTTTCGTCGAAAATTTCAGCGAATATTCTTAATTGTTTAAAAAATTTGAAAGTTATAAGTCTCCTTTTCTTGAGTTGTGGACAAGTTTGTAGAGTCTAACGTGAAACCTTTTGTGATTGATCAACTCGCCTGTAACTTACCCTCCTCTCTTATTTTAGGTAGCCATCTTTATTCTTCTGAATCTTGTGAGATAGATACTTTTAGGTAATTAAATGCAGTTTTCTGGTAATTTAAATGATTTAGGCCAATTATAAGTCATGAATAATTCATTAAGCATTACCCAACTCATGTACTTGAATGTACTCTCTCTCTCTCTCTCTCTCTCTCTCTCTCTCTCTCTCTCTCTCTCTCTCTCTCTCTCCGCCTTAACAGCGTCGCGTCAGGAAGAAGAAGAAGAAGAAAAAAAAAAAAAACTGGCCTCATTTGTACACATCCATAGTCTAACTGTCATGTAAACAGTTTGCCTAGTTAACGACCCTTAAGTGGTGTGTTGATGCCACGTTGCCTGCACCGTCCACTCCTTACCCTCTTCGACACATGAATTCTAGTGAAATGTTTTCTACCGGATGATCCAAGCCGTTTTAACTGTGTTCTTCTTATCCTCTGTATTTGTTTGTGTTGAACTTCATCAAGCTTGTTTCTGACCAGCTCTGGGGCTTGTGTAAGTCCCTCGCATCCGAGACTCATCAGTCATCGTCATTCCTTACTTACCTCGTGATCCGAACATTATCTGCTTCTATACGCAAGTGTGAATCTAGTCCTTCTAGCAAGTCATTCACTCACATTCATATTCTGGTTTTGGCCTTATGGAAGACGTGAACAGCTTGCCGAATATTTCCATATCCATGCACTCGAATGTTGTCCTACTCTGTTGTATTTAATGTACCGTCCTGTTTGTTCCAACATTGTTATCTTTATTTATTAATTCTTGATCGTTAACATTCTTTGGAGGACTTTATCAACGCCACTCTGCGCTTATTTCTTACGATTACTCCTTCCCATTCTGTGTTGTCGGACTGCTCCATCCTCCACTTTTTCCTGAAAATTAAGGCTGTCTCTAATTAAGAGGACCAGTTCTTCTCCTCCTTGTTCTCTCGTTCCCATCTTGCCATCCTCTGCCCCACAGGATAGAAAAGCTTAAATCTTATCTTTCTAGTAAGCTTTGTCTCCACAACAATATCAGATGCATTTTCCCTTACACGGTCCTTAAATAGCGGTTCTCTACCATGTATTACTAATCCGTCTGTATTTTTATACATTATTTTCAGTCTGACATTAACAACTAACATTGCATTGTGTTTGTATTTGTGTAGTTACTTATTTGTAGTGTATGGGGAGGGAGTTTTACGCTCATAGGGTCCCATCTTGTGTGTGTGTGTGTGTGTGTGTGTGTGTGTGTGTGTGTGTGTGTTGCTAGGATACAGTATCAGATGCCTCAGGTTTGGCTAGGCAGGAGGGAGGGAGGGAGGGAGAGGAGGGGCGGGACCACCTGACTAGTCAGTTCGATACCTGTTGCTGGGGGGGGGGGGGCTGTGGCCCTCCCCCCCACTCTTACCATTCCCCCTCCCTCATGTTACAGCCAGCATCCACACTGTACACCGTCACACTTACCACTGTGGTCAAACACCAACGGTAGTGGTAGTTGTGGTGTGTGGCAGTGATTGTGGTAGTGGTGGTGGGCGATAGTGGTAGTTGTGGTAGCTAGTCCGATCTTGTCCTGGATGGTTTACTCTTACGTAAACCCCAGCGTGACCTTGTTCCTGATTCGGTTTACTATTACGTAAACCTCTGTGCTGATTCCTCTGTGTGATAGTCACAATAGATCTAACAATAGATAGATTAATTGTAGCAAAGTCATGGTAGAATATCGTTCCATGAGTCTGGACTCTTCCAGGGAACTTTCAGGGATTTGATACTGTGCCTCATACACGTCTGTAGTGGAGTGCTGACTTTGGCGACGGTCTCAGAATATCCGGTATCGGCTCTTTGCCCTGAAGGATATAGAGGGATACCAACAACAACAACAACACACACACACACACACACACACACACACACACACACACACGGACGGTATCCTTATTCAGTATTGTCCATAATTTTTGTGGGTTAGTCGAAATTTAGGTCAGTGTAGGTGTGCGTCGTGGCTTGGGTATATACAGTACACCTGCGGTTCGTGTGTTGCTACACCTGTCGCTGCTCCACAGGTGTGCACCACACACCTGCAGTCCACACACCATCATAGTTACCATCCCCCCCTTCCTCTGATTACCTCAAGTATAACCATATTGGTGTCATCGTTACCATCATTTATCTGATCCCGATGTCTTATCATGGTGTCGAACTGCAACTTGGGGACAAAGGATCTCAGGTGGTGACGGCTGGAGGTGACGGTGGTGGTGTGGTGCTGCTACTACGTACTTCCTCGAACTCTCCCGTAGCTTATGTTAGAAATTGTCCAATTTGCAAAGCTTAGAGTAATGAGTTAGTTTCTTGGAGGAAGATCTGTTGAAGTGTTGTTACTATATTACTTGTCCACAGTGTTGGTGAATATATTTACGGGTCTTTGTTCTGTGTGTAGGGAGGTGTGGACCCGGCAGGCTGACGCGTTCCGCCCGAGGCGCCTCGTGGTTTGGAATGTCATTACCAGCATAGAGGTTCCTTCTAGACCCCAGGTGGGTAGTGCTTTGTGTGGCCCATCATGTTGTTTGTTGTCACTCCTTGAACACGGCGGTACGACCCTTAGGTATGATGGCCAGGCTTTTGACCCGATCCTTATGGGTCGGGTCAAAGACCCCAGGGCCGTATACCGTCCTGGTCAAGGGTCGTACCGCCGTGCATGAGGATCGAGGGCGGACCGAGATATAGCGTGAGACGCCCAGTAAAGGAACGGTTACCTAACCCCTGCCTGCGACCTTGCTGGACGCCGTCGCCGCCGCCACACCTCTCCTGCAGTGGTCCACCACCACACTGGGTCTCCTCTACTGGGAATGAGAATTGATTTCATTTCCTGGCAGAATATGAGAGAATAGGATAACTGAAGCTCAAATGAACTTTCGTTTAGATTGACGTTAAAACGAAAGGGCAATTAAGCATCAAAGGCTCTCGATCGGGCTGAAATTGGCGTAGCCTGAACTAATAATCAGTCAGACTTAAAAAAGAGTTTTAATTGCTATAAATGACGATGGCTTGGCTAGCTTCTAATGACCTTTATTTTTATATTTCTTTTTTACTGTAGCCGCAATAGCATGGGAAAGGACACTACCTCGACGAAACCATGTTGGGTAGAAGAAGATTAGTATCATAGAAATGTATTGAATTATTTTAGCAATACAGAAGGGTTTAGCTTGGCGCCCGGCTTTGGAAGTGGCCGCACGCGTTTTGCCATTGTTGTGGAGGGTGGTGCCTACTAGCTAACTACTGTGTGAGGAAGTGTCGGGCTCACAGCGTTCAGTGCTCCCAAGGAAAAGCAATTTTAGCAACAGTATATAAAGACGATGGTGTAATGAAATGGTCATGCCGAACATATTATGGTATTGAAATGTAACTATGATGTTTTGAAATTTGTTAAAAGTAGACGAGCGAGATTAAAGAAGAGATGTAAGGAATTACTTTTTTTTCACAATTGAACTTAACCAGGCTACCGCCTCCTCATTCAAAGATATTGCATAGGTCAGAGTTAAGAATGGAAATATGTTCAGTGCGAGAAAAAGAAACGAGTATCCGGGTCTTTGTGTGTGTGTGTGTGTGTGCGTTTTTTTTTTTAACCTTGTTATAAACATTTTGCACGGTGACCGTAAAGAGTTTTATGCTCAAAGGAACCAGAAGTGTTATACCGCTGGAAACAACCATTAAACTCGCCCGTACGTCAATACAAAGTGGAGTGCAGAATTTATATTTCCGTCTCGTTAAAACAATGCATCACGTAATGCGAGTGTAAGGCAAGAGATTAGTCATGCGCGATGAACCAGATTTCGCTCACGTCTTCCCTTGTGTGGACCCCGATACTGCAGCTTACCCTGGTTGATTTGATTTGTGCTGGGAACCCCGGCAAGTTTATTGTGCACCCTGGGTGATGTGAGATCCAGTCAAGCCCGAGCGGTGCACAGATATGCTCACGGCTCACTGCAGGACGGCGGAAGAAACTGCAGCGCAGGGATCGCGGTGGGTGGAAGCGGCACAAGATACAGGAACTGTCAGGTTGATGTTAGTCCTCCGAGGAACCTTTACGGGGTGGGTCATATCCAAAGCCGCCTTACCTAGGGGTCGTACCGTCGTACACCAAGGTCGTGCTCAAGGGTCGTACCGTCGTGCGACAGATCGCTCTTCGGTCCTCCAGTCACCTCCCTATCGACCCCCCCCCCAACCCCCTTGACCCCGACGCGTCAGACAGACGGACGGAAGGACGGACGGACGGACGGGAGTGTGATACTGCAGTCATCGTGTTCTCTGGAGGTTGTTGTCTGTTGCCAGTGAGCTTGAAATGTTTGCCGGGGAACGTAAAGCAGTTTCCAAGGAACGCAAAAGAGGGGTTGCCAGGGGGAGCGTAGAGCGTCAGGTGTTGCCAGGTAACATGAAGAGGTTGCCGGGGAATGTGAAGCATTCGCTATGGAACGTAGAGCCGGGGGTTGGTTGGTTACCAGGGACCTGGGCTTCCGCTATAACGAAACAAGAGCGATGGAGGTTGTGTGTGTGATAACTAAGAGAGCAGTCCTGCCCTACCCTTATGTGAGGAGTTCCCTCATCAAGAGGGAGTTAATGACGCCCTAATACAGGAGGGTGGACGCCCACCCACCCTCCTTCCCTCATCTCCCTCCCCCTATCTCCCCTCTCTCCCTCCCTCATTCTCCCTCCCTCCCCAAGGGTCTGCAGAAGTCTTTAAGTAGTGTTTTTTTTATATGATTTAAGTTTCAGGCCAGGAAGATAAAATTTAGAATTACTATTTGGTACGAATGCCGACTTGAAAAGTCTGAGGAAATGGTTTGAAATATTATTTTCGTGAACTTTACCCTTATTTCTTTGAGGCTTATTTTTTTTTCAGTAATTATATATTTGAAAGTTTGAACTTTGACAATAATATTACAGATCCCGAGAACTGCTAATGCCTATATAAACTCTATAGTCAAGTTCCATCCTTGGCCAGATACCCGTCAGGTTCCACCTTCCAGATGGATAATCGGAAACTGAAATACGCAAGTGAGTTCCGCTGATGGTCCCATTTTCGGATAAGATGATGGTTTCAGCTTCATTACGGTGATGCAAAATGCTCCGAGAGAGAGAGAGAGAGAGAGTTTACATTTTACAGAGACAAAAATTTCCTCCTCCATAGAATAATTTGCGATACTCCAGACTGGTAAAAAGATATCTGGAAAGTTCCAGTCTCCAGTGTAAAACACTCGTGGACTGCCGGTCCTCAGTGGGACATCCATGGAAAACATGGTCTCCAGCGAGAGAGATCCAGGAAGTTCCAGAGTCCAGGAATATATCCGGAAAGGTCAAGTCAGTAGGTAAGTAACTCCAGAACTTATGGTCATCCAGTGAGCACAGAGACCAAGTACCTACAAAGTGTACCAGACCAGGCAGGCAGTTGGAGCCACATGGGCCTGAGGGCTGCGGCTTCCAACAGCTTGGTCGACTAACGACCCAATCCAGCAGGCTGGGCCCAGCCCAAGCTCTGAGGGTGGAGACCTCCCCTGAGACTTCACCAGGTAGGCACCAGGCGAAATAATTTTTTGCCCCAGGGGAGATATCCAATACCTTCCAGACTCCACTTTACCTCCAGGAAGTTGTTTGGGTAGATCCAGGAAGGTCCAGTCTTCAGTCAGGTGTCCAGAAAGGTCCAGTCTTCAGTGCAGTATCCATGAAGTTGCAGTTTCCATTGAGATGAGCGGTGGTTCCCGTCTCCGGCTAGACATTTTGGCGGAGCTACAGAAGTCTGCCCCAGGCTGTCCAGGAAGGCTGGAGCCTCGTCAGATGCGGAAGATTAATGCTGCGGAAGTGTTTGGCTTGTCTGGTCCCTGACTCCACTCGTGTTCAGGCTTCTCAAACGTCTGGACTCAAAAGGCGGGGTCTACTTTTCACCCTCAGTTCTACAGATGTTCAAATTGCATGTCATAGATTGGTATAAATATTCCCATGGCATGGGTATGCCACTTCACGACACATGTTGAACATTCGTTGAACTAGATACAATGGTGAATACAGGGTCAATGTGTCCAGAGTTTGAGACTGCCCGCACTTGAGTTCGTCCTTTTTCTTTACATTTCCAGGCGTTTGAGGCTTCCCTGGACCTCAGAAACTTCGTCCTGGAGGAATGCCTGGAGAGAGAGAGAGAGAGAGAGAGAGAGAGAGAGACTCTGTCGTTCGGATCAGCACCCTAGTGACTTGGCTGGCAGTTAACGACATTAGGTACAAATCAGTAAATTAACTCATCATCGGAGTAGCAGGAGAGGACCCGTCATGCATGTCGCATCGCCTCCCTCTGTGATCTGAGTACGCCCTACACTTGTGTGGGTCCAGCAGTGCGTGTTCAGTATTCCCCACTCCTCCCGAGGGAGGGGAACCTAACTATGTGACTCCTGCAGCCGCTCGGGAGTCAGGGTGCCAGATGACTTCACTGCGGGTTCGCTAGAATGCTTCATGTGCTTTAGTCATGATAAATTCGAGTCTGGTCTCACGGGGCATTGATTATTTAATGCGAGTTCTTGTTTCGCCTCTCAGAGCATTAGATAATTGTTCTACTTTACTCTGATAGTTTATGGTAGAGCGCACAACTGTGGCAGTTACTTCAGTCTGTTATTGTTATTGCGACCGAAAAAAATGGGCCGCCATTGTGACTCGTTCATATCGAGGCTTCACATTAGGTTCACTCGCAACTGAAGCATTTGAATCATTTGAACAACAAGTTTTCTTTTTCTCCTTTGACTCTGCTATCCACAAGTTCCTTTGTTTCCTGGAACTCTAATCTCCACAAGTTCCTTTGTCTCGTTCGAACCCTACTCCGCACAGGTTCCTTTGTCTACTTCAAACTTTCCCCCCTTAGAATGTATTCATAGGTACATAAAAGATTTTTTTCCCAGTGGCTTCCACGAAATGGATGAATGGAAGGAAACTGGCAGCCACTTATCCCTTTGGTGCCTTGAGGCCGCCCTGTATCCCTTTGGTGCCTTGAGGCCGCCCCTTATCCCTTTTCAAGCTGTCCTCCAAAGCATCCTCATCGTCCCATTAAAACTTCCCTCCAAAGCTGCCACAACTTCCTTCTCAGGTGTGTGTTCAAAGCCTCTCGCCACTTTTCCTTAAAGCCAACCTCCAACCCCCTCCCCCACCACCACCACATCCTTTCCGATTCCCCACAAACTTTGTTAAAGCCTAACTCCATATCGCCACAGTTCCCTCCAAACCCTCCCTGCACAGTTCCTTTAAAGCCTTCCTCAAGTCCCACCACAGTTTCCTCTAAAAACCTTCATTCAAACCTCCGACGTATCTCTTTACAGCCTCCCTCCTAACACCCCCCCCCCCTCTCGAAGCTTCCACTCAAAACCTCCCACTGAGGCCCCCCACCTCGCCTCCCTCCAAAGCTTTCCACGAAAAAGCCTCCAAAGTCCTCCTTCATCCCCAGGAAGACCCACGCCACAGATCCTTCTCCACAGTCCCCAGCACCAGTCGATAACCCCCCCCCCTCCTTTCCAGCAGATACGTGTGTGTATGCCAGCTTATGTAACCTTACTTACATTCACTTAAACTAGCTATGTGTCCGTGTTACACCCACGGCTCAGCTAAGTCAGCTATGGCCCGTATTATACCAACCACTCAGCTAAGTCAGCTATGGTCCTTGTTACACCCACCTTTCAACGAGGCTGGTTTTAGTGAGGTTTACGCTTCAGCTGAGCCACCTGTGGCCTGCGTTACACTTCAGCTCAGCCAGCAGTGGTCCGTGTTACACCCAGAACTCAACTTAGCCAGCTGTAGGCTGTGTTGGACTTACCAGTCTAAGCCAGCAAAGGCCTGTGTTAGACTCACCATTCAGCAAATTATGGTGTGATTCTCTTATAAAATCTTTCTCTCTTACATCATTTTTACCATATATTTGCCCACCATTCTTGTGAAATACTTGCTCCTTTGCCTTATGCCACTTCCCAGTGCCACTTACTTCAAGTCTTAGATCATTACCCTGAGCCACTTGTCCCTTAACCTTATAACATTACAGTACATCACTTGCCCGTTAACCTTATTCCTACTACTGACTTACCTCTGCCTTATTACAGTGAATGCCTTGCCCTGTAGCCTGATTGCTTTGAGCAACTTGACCCATATCCTTATTACCATGAGTCACGCTGGCACTAAAAGCATGCCACTCTTGCCCTCAGAATCCGGTACCAGAGGTTTGACCATGAGATGACCATGCCGAAGTCTGAGCAGGCTGCGGGTGGCCCAACCGCGCCCACTGACTCCGGCAGCCCAGCCTCGCCCACTGACTCCGGTCAGGCACCTGCTGCCATCGACCCCTCCCAACTGAACTTCCAACAGAATGGCCACGCCTGCTCCTTCGACAGGTAAGGTTGGGCATTGTTGAGGTGGGGCTGTAGATATAGAAGATGGGTGAGTTGGGTATGGGGACGGGACTGGTGGGAGTAGGTTCACCTTCTCATGAGTAGCTACCAGTGACGAGATTTTGCCGTGGTGGCGGGGCGGTTTAGTGCTGGTTGATCACCGAACTGCTTACCTGTTGGAGGGTGGGGATAGAGACAGAACGGAAGAGGGAGGGCTGGAGATAGAAGATAAGTGGGGTGGAGCTGGAAACGTAAATAGAGTCTTAAGGGTTTGGTGAAATTTAGAGTACTGGTGTAAGAATTTTGTAGTGAATAGTGGTCCAGTGAGAATATAGCAGCTAGTTCAAGGGAAGTTCTTCATGATGAGGGGCACATGGTTAACAGCCCACCAGGTAAGGCCACTTGCTGGGTAGTTAACACCAGGGTGGGAGCGGATGTGGCCTTTCTTCGTCTGTTTCCTGGCGCTACCTCGCTGACGTTGGAGGTGGTAATGCTGTTTCCTGTGGGGCGGGGTGGCGCCAAGAATGGATGAAGGCGAGCAAGTATGAGTATGTACATGTCTATATATTTATATTTATGTATATATGTTGATATGTATATGTATTTATATGTACGCCTATGTGCGTGTATGTACATATGTTTATATTTTTTTTTTATATATTTTTTTTTTATGTTGAAGGCTCCAGTCACGGACAAAAGTCCACATCAAGGCCGGGCCCTAATTGAAATAT
>JAYMFT010037582.1:0-30348 GCA_038088735.1 Panulirus argus | reverse complement strand
TATATATATATATATATATATATATATATATATATATATATATATTTATTTATAGATGAAAGAATTTCTAATACAGTAAAAAGTTTTGAAAAATCCCTAATCAGAGCATAAAGTGATCAGTAGAGATTTATATAAAATTCTGATCTGCAACATTCCAATTAAGATACACCTGTCAGCTGTAAGTCTCTTCAGTACTAGCTACTTGATGATGTGATGTAATGTGAGAAGAATGCACTGCTGAACTAACTGATCACCACTCTTAACTGTCTCAAACAAGGCAGGAAGAAGATGCGGCCATTCTCGTAGACAATCTACTCAAGCAATTGTGGCTATGAGAACAGCAAGCTGGGTTGCCACCTCAGATACAGGATCTTATAGATTATAGAGAAGACCACATCTGATATATGTCTGAAAGGAAACAAAAATTACTGAACTATGTCCTATTAGCATGAAGGAAAACAAATTGTAAAAACCTGACTATTACAATTTCAAATTTACAGAAACTCATTGACTTAAGAAACAATCCAAAATTTTTCAGAGATGCAAGTTCCTACTTATGATATCCTTTTTCTGTATGCAAAGGGCTTTAAGGAAAAAATGAGTGTATTTTACATCAAAGTGTATGGGAAATCAATAAAGAGAGGTTACAGATACTGCTGAGGCCATTTGATGTGCTAATGTTTGTCAAGCATGAGCCAAAATGGATGTCTAGAAAGCTCTTAAAAGTTTCATATTTCTAACAAGGAAAACAACAGTGAAATAAAGGTGTACAATGTGTGTTACTGGAACATGGCACCAAGCATTTACAAAAGTGCAAGAAGTCCTTGGCTAACATCAAAGATGCAATTAAAATAAGGCAACTTTATTCAAAACAATGTTAATCAAAACACATTTTCCTATAGACACAATGCTTACTATAAATCAGGGTCGCAATCTTAAATAACAATTCAAAAATACATTTAATGAAAAAAAAAAAAAAATGAAGTCAAAATCCTCACCAAATGATTAGAAAAACAATAATACAACACAACAGTCAAACAACGTAATTAAATGGTCCACTGTTAAACTTTTTCCAGAATCCTCAACCTCAATCCTCAAATACCTCCTCCATAATTAAGCACGTAACTGTACTCAAAGGCATCCAATGATGATGCTGATCCTCCAGCAAAAACCTTTACTTAATAAATGTTCCATATCAGTGATGAATCCACTTCTACTTCAAATCAACTGATTAATAGGAAAAACAACTGCTATATATCTATATCTCTGAAGGATGTTTCCTCATAGAACTCATTCAAGGGGATGGACATGGCAGTAGAGTTTCCATAACTAGTGAATTCTGTGCTGCTTCTTAGCCTTCTGTGCTTCACCCTTAACAAGCCACTGGCAGAGAGCAATTCTAACACAATATTTCCAGAAGCTCCAACCTAAAGTTTCTACTGACTGCATTTACCTAATGTCCCAGTCTAATGTTTCTACTTACTACTTCTATCTATTAGTCTTACCATTTTGCAAAAAGGCAGGGCTAGTGCATAGTGCTCACCTCAGGAAAATCTAGAGTTAAGAAGGATGAGCTATGTGAATTCATTGTTATCAAGTGTTATATGTTGCTCACCGCAGGAAAATCTAGAGTTAAGAAAAAGGAGCAATGTGAGTTAAGTGTTGTTAAGTGTTATGTGTTACAAGAAGAGGTTGTGTGATTGTGGACAGAATGCCGGTAGTCCATGTGTGGGTGAGGCAGAAAGAAACGACAGCTACCTGGGTTAGAAGAGTGCAACTTGACAACCACTGAAGTGCTAGCTCATTTTGCAGCGGCCACTAACCCTACCAATACCTAGGCAACCTCCCTGGTTGTTGGCTCAAACCAGCTACTACCTACTACTAAATAAGTAACAGGAAATGCAGCAGCAATGTTTCAAAATATTTAAATATTAAAGGAATCTCTATTGACAGTTCTTAATCATTTTTGTTAGAAAGGAGTTGCCCAAGCAACATAAGCAGCATATTCACCAATTTCAAAAGTTTTTAAGAATGGGACTGACTATTGTCGATGGGTTAGCTGAGTCTTTTATTGTATGCATGTAACATGGTGGGGTTCCTGAGGATTGGTGAAATGCATGTATAATGCCACTATGTAAAGACAAGGAGGATAAAGGTGAGTGTTCATGCTACATATATGAGTAGGAAAGAAGGTAAGGGGGCATTACTGCATTACACACTAATGGATAGATATGTAAAAGAGAGACCCTTGAATGTGAATGTGCTGAATGGGGCAGCAGCCGGCATGTCTGCTCATTAACTGGTGGAGGTGAGGGTGATGATATGTAGAGGTTTTCAGAGAAGAGGAAAGAATATAGGTGAAAAGAGTGGAGAAAGTAAATGGGCTTGGAAAAGAGACTTGCATGAAGAAATACCAATAAATATTGAGTGTACAAAGGCAAAAAGTGAGAGTAAATGAAAATAGAGGAGTGGGTGAAAATAGATGGTATTCGAGGAAACAGAGCAGGCACGTGAAAGATGTTAAGCTCACATTACTGGATTACATACTAGTTGATAGATATGTAAAAGAGAGACCCTTGGATGTGAATCTGCTTTGAGGTGCATTAGTTGACAAGTCTGATCATTACCTGGTGGATCTGAGGAGACAATTTGCAGAGGTTTTCTGAGAAAAGGAAATGACAAGGGTGAAATGAGTGTGGTGAATATAGCTGTGCTTGGCAAAGAGACTTGTGTGAAGAAATAACAGCAAAGCCTGAGTGCAGAAAGGCAAAATGTGAGAGTAAACTTAGCAAGAGGAGTGGGCAAGGAATAAGAGGTACTTAGGGAAGCAGTGCTGGCACGTGCAAGCAAAGTGTGTGGCATGCATAAGGTGAGAGGTGAGAAAGTGTAGTGAGTGGCAGGATGATGAAATGAAGTTGCTAGTAAAAGAAAAAAAGAGAATTATATGGCATGTGCTTACCAAGAAATGCAAATAACTGGGAGGTGTACAAGAGAAAACAGCAGGTGAAGAGGAAGGTGCAAGGGTTGAAAAAGAAGGCAAATGAGAGCTGGGGTTAGCAAGCATCAGTAAACTTCAGGGAAAGGTGCCAATGGGGAAGTGGCAACATGCAGTAATGAGGTAAGGAGATTCAGTGAGTATTTTGAAGGATTGCTGAACATGTTTAATGATAGGATGGCAGACGTTGAGTGTTTGGGCTGAGAGGTGCAAAAACTGCCTTTCATAACATGAAATGTGGCAAGGCAGCTGGAGTGGATGGGAATGCAGTTGAATTTCTTAAGAAAGGGGGGTGACTGTGTTGTTGATTGGTTGGTCAGGATCTTCAAGGTAAATAAGGAACCTGGTAAAGTGCCCGAGGATTGGCAGGGTGCATGTATAATGCCACTGTATAAAGATAATGGGGATAATGGGGAGATTTCAAACTACAGAGGTATAAGTTTGTTGAATGTACCTGATAAGTTGTTTGATAGAAAAGTAATTGGGAGAGTGATGGCATGTACAGAACATCATATTAGGGCAGAAGAAACCTCTTGCTACAGGCCTCGACAACATATAGAACTTCCATGTAAAACACTTCAACCCATTTGCAATCCAAGCACTTACATATAACTATTCTAAGCCACAAAATAAAATCCCTAACATCTGGAAACTTGCTGAATAATACCAATCCTAAAACCCTCCAAACCACCAAACTGTTCTTCATCCTATTGCTTTATACCACCTTTATTCTTAGTTTCCAAACTGAGTGAAAAACAGAGCCAAACAAAACATCCCACTCATCCACACAGCATGGTTTCAGATCCAAACACTCTACCATTACGCTATACACTGATCTCGCATAATATATCCTAAATGGATTCAGACCACTTTTCACACATTAGTAGCAGATATAGACATCAGCAAAGGATTTGACACTGTCCCCTAACAAATTCTCATACAAATGATATTTGACACTACCCCCCAAAAACCATGATAAAAAGAGGATGGCCAATTTCATAGCCAGCCACCATGACAGAGTAACTGACTATAGCTTTACGTAAACTTTACAAAAGAGTTTCCCCAAGGAGCAGTTCTTTCTCCAACTCTCTTCAGTGTCTTCTAACATGACCTCCCATCAATCAAGCACACTACAACATGAAGGTCCTTTCTCCAGATCCACATACAAATCCTTCTGTCTCTCTATTATTTCTCACAAACTTTATTCAAAGCAGACATCTGATCTACACATTCTGTGCTACTCCTGAAACTACATCGATCCTCCCCAGTCTGATGCTTTGTGCATGCCATCATCTTTTCAATCATCACTTGTCCATACAACTTACCTAGTATGCTCAACAAACTTACACCTCTGTGGTTCAAACAATCATCTTTGTGCTCCTTGCCTTTAAATAATGGCACTATACAGGCATTCTGCCCATCTTCAGGCACCTCACATTTAGCCACACATACACTGAATATCCCCAATAACCAATTATTAACAGTGTCATCCCTTTATTGAGAAATTCAACTGCAGTTCCATCCACTCCAGCCACTTTGTTCCTCATCTTAAAATTAGCATTTACCATCTCTTTTCATATCATTGTTATTACGTGATTATGGTAAAAGTATAATAAATCAAGAGTTACTTGTAGTTCAGTAAAAACTCATTATTTACCCGACTGACCAATCCTAAGTACCAGCACACTGGGTGCAGTGGTGGAACTATGGGCAGTGGTAGGCACCACAGATATGGTAAGTCCCAAGAAAAGGTACACAGCCATCCACCAAGGTCACTTGCAGGTTAGTGCAGCCTTCTGACTCATCCTTTATTTGGATTTCCATTTATGTCCAGCCAGCTTACAAAGCTTACAATGCACAAGGAATCCAACTTATTGGGAAATTACAAGCGTAAACTGACATTTATAGCACTCCAATAGGTAAATGTAGACTGACGTTAATAACACTAAATGGGTTAATCACCAACCCATCAGACATGCAACCATCAGAAAGTACACTCCCAGAAAAAGAATGAATTACCCTTTATCATTGCAACATTACAGTCACACCACTCATTGCAACATATCACAATCACATGCCCACCATGCAACTAACACAACGAAAACACTAAATACTTATTCCTGAATTACCCTATAATCACCGTACACAGATATACACACATCATCATACTTTATGACCTGACCTATGGTATATATAAACAACTGCCCACAATATTAGTTATAAACAACATCCAAAGAGACATTCACCCTTCTGAAATTACACTCCCCAAACATGTCTTAGTTACCATTTCCCGTCTAAGTTCTGGGTACCACCCTTTCTTTGTTGCAACATCACAAACACCATCTCAACATATCACAAGACCTTTCATGCCCAAGATGCAACTTCCACATGGAAAACAATATAGAGATCGAAACTGGGATGTCAGGATGTCTGCCCATTTCAGGAAGGTAACTTTAATTATCTCTGATGCGTACACTACCAACATATATTCATTACAAAAGCATTGTTACTAGCTTACTAACATCTCAGCCATTAATGGCAATTTCAGAATGTAAACCATACCTTTTCTCTGATTGTTTTGGGAACAATTTTTCTCTAATATCGATCAACACCAATCTTGAGATACAAATCTGCCAGTCACTGAACATTTGCTCCTGAGCCATGGTCTGAAAAAATAAAAAAGTATAAATTGTCTAGTTTCATATTAGTAGGACACATTCAATGATCTTATCAATATGTAACACATGTTTCCAGCTATATATGAGGGAAGCATACCTAAAATCTTCGAACTTAGCATATCATATGCTTCTTTAAACCTGCTTTGAATGATTCTGTCTTGGTACGATTTCTTTCTTTTTTTCCATCCAACTGTCCATCCCTGTTTCTTTGGTTATTTCCCAAACATATAACTTTGTATGCAATTTGTACATCTTTTTTGTATCTTTTTACATATACCAATCTTTAAGGTGTATTCCTTCAATATATCGAGACAATTCAAGCTTAGCTTCTCCCTACATCCCTCTTGACACACTTTCAAACACTCCTCCATCATTACACCTTTCACTCTACTCTTCCACAAGTTCACCCTGCATCTTCACCAACTCCAACTTATTTCATTCATCTAATTTGTTTACACTACTATATTTCACTCTCATCTGATTCTTCACTTGACCCACTCTCCAAAGTCCATAACTACTCAAGAAAATCCTCACTTGACCCACTCTCCAAAGTCCATAACTACTCAAGAAAATCCATCTCATGTGCCTAAACTCCTGTAGCAACTCTACTACTATATGTCGCTGTTTTTCTAGCAAACAACACAGCCACATTTTTCCTTTTATTACTCTCCTGTGCTCTAGCTCTCTAGATACCTCTCATGTCCATTCTTGATGTCAGTTTTCATTCCAACAACACTTCGGAAAACACTGTGCAAATACTACTTTTGTATTCCTTCCATTCAAACATAATTCACACTATAATACTAATTCCTTAACAAAGCCACATACCTTTACATAATTTTTTTTTCTTACAGATTTTCATATGAATTTCTTTCATCACTTTCACATACTGTATATCTGCACATGATATCCTATAACCTCCAGTCCACCCTGATACTCACTCAGTCAACATTACCAATTCTTTTAGTAAATCACCAGTGTTTATATTTACCATCCACAATGAAAACATATCCTTTTCTCAACCCATCTTCAACTTCCTATCAGCCATTCAATCCAACTACTTTCAACATAGGCTTTTTTCTCTTTTTATTCACATCCAAAGCAGAAGGGATGAGATTGATTTCTTAAGAAAAAATGATGTGTGAACGGCTAGAATAATGCAGACCCTCCATCACTGGATATTTTTCCTCTTATAAGAAGGTGTAGTTGGAAGACAGGTCTGAACTTCTGAAGCCAAACTACATTAAAGTTTGGGGACTCAGAGTGTCCTCAAAGGCATGCCAAAGGTGTACTGATGTTGGAATAAACACAAAAAAAGCAACTTTAAAATGGAATCATGAGTGAAAATTATAGTTTGATATGAGAAGGGGGCTAGTGAGAATATCATCAAACCATTTGGCCTTAGGGTGAAGTAAGATACTTGAAGAAATCCTAAACAGATAGTGTTCAACAGAAGAGAAATTAGTACTAGAGTGACGACGAATATTGGTAAAGTAAATGGAAAAAGAGCCAGGTCTATAAAGATGGAAAATTCATGAGACTGGTTAGTACTATTACTGTCTGATGCCTGTTTCTTATTGACGACAGCCAAGCGGGAACCCAGAGATTCTTAGCACTCCATGATGCCAGGGACTAATGGTCATAAGTTCACCGGACTCAATCATGATTACACTTCAATGAATCAAAGAGATGAGAGTGGGTAAGGAAAACTTATGTGGAGAAAAGAAGTGAGATCTAGGTAGGTGTATGGCTTATGAAGGGAGAATATGGCATTAACAGCCTAGCAGTCTGGTCCTAATGAAAACAGGAAGTAAGACCAGCAATCCCAACATGCAGGGAGTAAGATGATTCCGGGTATCATTCTAAGGCTCCTTCAGGATGGTAGTACCCGCCTTGGCGGCTGCTGCCATAACCTACTACCTTGGTGATCCAATTGATATATGATCTGGAGAGAGATAAGGCTTGTGCAAGTGGTCAAAACCCGTCTTATATTCAGCAGAGAAGGATATCCTTGTAAAATGTTTTATCTTTTGTCACTGATTACTGGGTAGTACTTTATTTAAAGATTTTTTCCATATAACTAAGAAGCTCACAAGAAATACCTTGAAGTATGTAACTAACTATTTTCATTCACTAACATTCTATTTCCTGTGCCCTTCAAGAATACACTTACCTCTGGCCTATGGCATTTGATTAGCTTACCAATCTCTCTACGTTTTGCATCAGTACTCAGTCTATAAGTCATTTCATTATCTAATTATCTTTGTCTTTCAATTGATATCTCACTGTTAGGTTTCACAGAAGGTATTGTTAGTACTCACAGTGATTTCCTTCGCTACCACCGACATGCTTATACGACTGTTATAGGTCCCAGACGATGCTAAAGGCGATGGTTCCAGTGATACACTTGAGCTTGAATTTCACTGACAGTTTATTCTTTTATTGCTGCTCAGATGCAACAATTCTATCACTGCTGGAGAAAAATATAATTATTGTCCTCTTTTCTGTAATTCAGTATCAGGCAAGAAATTTACTACAGCATACTAATTTCCCTTACTTCAGCTAATCATCCAATCATACTTACACAATTCATATTCCCATTTCCCATTTTCACCAAAATTCCCATTTTCATTTCTTATCATCGACACATGACGGCACAGGCAAGTAACTTGCCCTAATCAAGGCCATCTTGGGTGACAGAAAGTAAAAATAAATTAGATTTCGCAAGTGTTTGTAGACTTGACTCTTAAATGAAGAATGGTTATACAAAGAGGGAAAAAGACAAAATAAGGAAGAGAACACCATATCTTAACTGTTCGAGGGATGGAGGCATCATAATAGCAAATCCTCGAGTGGCCAAAGTAATACCTATAGAATAGAAAGAGAGTGGCAACATTACAGCATATGGAAAGGGTAGGTTGAAGAGAGGTAATGCCGGGAGAATTAACCAGACGGTAGGCTTTTGATTCCAATCTTGTTTAACAGAGAGGTGGAGGATGAGCCATCCCAGGGTGTACGAGCAGCATTCCATACTTCCGCACATACATGTTCTATACTTATTACATATGTTGTTCCTCTTGTGTTTTCTAGCACTAGGTGTACTCTCTGTATCAGATCGGTCGTCGATGTGTTACTGTAAAGAGGCAAAATCTTTTATCTAAATGCTGTTTCACATCGGAAGTGGAGGCAACAAAGAGAAGGGGAGACCAAGGACAAGATAGAAGGATGAAGTGAAAGAGGTTTTCAAAGATCAAGGCCTGGACATGCAGGAGGTTGTAAGGTGCGCATGGAAGAGAACAAACATGAGTGATGTGGTATACAAGGGGTGACGTAGTCAATTAGCTGAATCAGCACACATGAAGCAGTCTGAGGAAACCACGGAAAGATCTTTGGGCTTGGCTCTTGATGGGGATCCGCCGCTACCGTTGCATAATACATGTAAGCAAACGAAGCCATTCTTCATCTGTTCCTGGCACTACTATGTTATGCAGGAAACGGCAAATAAGAAGGAAGAAAGTGGAATTGAATACTGCTGTGTTGTATTGTCACCAGCAAAGCAGATCGAAGTAAAAAAATTCAGACAATAAAGAAACTTTAAAGTAAAATCAGAGGACTAAAGCATCCATACTACCACGAAAAAATGATAAATCTTGAACTCTACAGTCTAGAAAGATGGAGGAAAAATGTAAGATACATAAGACTCCTGCATTACGGCAGGGATGTGTTCCTGACGATGTATTTGTCGCGAATTTCCGTAACGCTAACCATATTTTCTCAATTCGCATGTTGTAAGTGAAGACGCATTCATACGGATTTTTTTTTTTTTCGTTCAAGAGATGTAATAAAAACACATATAAACGGACAATCGTTTTAAAACACACATCATGTTTATTTACACTTTAGATAGTTTTATTATTCCATTCACACAAATGATAGTAGATACACAAAAATATGTAAAGTTTTACTTACCAGAGATGTTGTTGAGTGATGCATTGAGGTGGTAGTACTAGGCAGTGGGGTGGTTCATCTTCGAAAGCTCATCAAAGGTATTATCGTATCTTGATTGAAACATTGCTAATTCTAATTATTCAAGGAGAATTGTACTTTAGGAAAATAACAGACCCGTTGCTATGGAGTTGGCATTTTTCCTTTACGAGAAGCAGTGTTCCTTGGCAAGCAACGAAGGTGGCGCACACCACTTTAATATATAACTAATGTGGTAACTAAAGTGGTTCTGGTATTGTTGACAAAACATGACCCATGTTTCTCTTCAAAAGCTTACTGACTATTTTACATAACGTCAGTGAAAATTTGCTTATCTGTGTGATTAATGGAGAACTGTGCTTCAGGAAAACAACAGGTTCATAGCCACGGAAGCCATGTTTCTTCAGACTAAAAACGTTTATTGTCTCTGATGTTCCCTGTCGAATAGCAGAGGTAGCCAACACAGCCCTGTGCATAACTAAACATGTACAATAATTTTGATCCACAGTAGCACAGTTGGACAGGGAAAATCTTTATAACTCGCAGGAAAATAAATTAACATCTTCCCATGTTTCATTTATTTTCCAAAACCTCTTCAGGGGGAATGAAGATATACCACAACGTGTGGGTAATGTGGTGTACTTAACGGTTTCAGTAGTTGGCAAAATATATAGCCCACATGTACCTTCAAAAGCTTACAGAAAATTTTACCCCAATGTTATTGAAACAGCATTTTTGGGTTATCAAAGAGAATTATACTTCTGGAAAAGAACAGGCCCATAGCCAGGGATAATGAAGCATTTCTTTGGGAAAGCACTGTTCCTTGGCAGGTACCTGATTTGGTGTGCTCTGCAAAAAGCTATTGTGTTTGTGACGACTGATGCATGAGTTTTAACTTGTACCATATTATATGTATGAATAACGTGATGAGTTAAGTGTTCATGGTACAGTTGATAGAAAAAAAAAAAAAAAAAAAAAAAAAAAAGCGCTCCCAGAACCTTTGCCCCCTTCCCCACCTTATGACTCGCTTCCGCTTTCATCGACATGTCCACTTCCAGATATCTAAAACACTTCACTTCTTCCATTTTTTTCTCTTTTCAAACTTACATTCTAACTTGTCTCTCGACCCTGATGAACCTGATACCCTTGCTCTTATTCACATTTACTCTAAGCTTTCTTTTTTCACGTGCTCTTCCAAACTCAGTCACCAACTTCTGCGTCTCACTCGAATCAACCAGCAGTGCTGTATCATCAGCAGTCAACAACTGACTCACTTCTCAGGCCCTCTCGTCCCCACAGACTGCATAATCGTCTCTCTCTCCAAGACTCTTGCATTCACCTCCCTAACCACCCCATAAATAAGCAAATTAAACAACCATAGGGATATTACACACCCTGCCGCAGACCGACCTTCACTGCGATCCAACTACTCTCCTCTGCTACTACTCGTGCATATGCCTTACATCCTTGATGAAAACTTCTCTGCTTCTAGCAGCGTACCTCCCACACCATATATTCTTAAGACGTTCCACAAAGCCTCTCTATCAACCCTATTATGTGCCTTCTCCAGATCCATAAATGCCACATACAAATCCATTTGTTTTTCTAAATATTTCTCATACACATTCTTGAAAGCAAATAGCTGATCCACAAAACAGCTTTTTGACATTAAAAATCTCAG
The DNA here is from genome assembly GCA_038088735.1 of Panulirus argus. Taxonomy (NCBI): domain Eukaryota; kingdom Metazoa; phylum Arthropoda; class Malacostraca; order Decapoda; family Palinuridae; genus Panulirus; species Panulirus argus. The sequence continues at coordinate 19,010 of JAYMFT010037582.1, read as the reverse complement.
CAAAAAGTATAGACTTTTTTGTATAAATGAAGAGGTATTTTATCAATGTTGGCATTATGTCTGACATACTCATTTTTATATGTTTATGTTACTCTTATGGTTCATGTAATTCACTGCATTATGTAATAAAGTAGCATATTTACTAATCATTAGGACTAAGAAACTACGCAAATTAAGCATGTTATTATATGACGGAAGAAGTGATTGCTTCCGCACTTCGTCAGCCATGGTCGGCTATTGTAACAATGTAATAGCATGGGTACGAGATGACAGACTTATCTTTGTATGTACAGTCACATTCACCTTACACATTTGGTTCACGTAATATATCTCCAAAACGTGATAAAACAACGTATAAAACAATCATTAAGACTAAGAAATTAAGCGAAAATTGTTGTTTAATCGAATAGATCGCTCAACGCCGTGGTTGGGTATTGTAATAGCTAATTTAAAACGTATGTCTCATGTAATTCTGTATCTAAATGTAATAAGATGATATATACAACAATTATTAAGATTTAAAAGACTAAGAAAAAAAGTTATTGCGTTATCGAAAAAGAGATCACTTCCTCATGAGTTCAGCCACTAATGATGGGTCATTGTAACCGTGACTCTGTGAGCACACGGCTAATGTAGTGACTCGTTTTTTCAGGGTCTCCGAGAGGAATTTTATCATGGGGTACAAAGTTTCTTTCGGGCCCCCTTCCTTCTCCATTAGTCATTCTGTTTTTATCCACTAAGGTTTTATGCCATGAGCTTTAAGGCCAAAAAGGGTTGGAAGATGGGAGAGGGGTGGAATGGAGCGCTCTGTTGATTTTCTGCATTGGAGGCCTTATGTTCCTATACTCCCTCCATGATAAATATAAATAAATATATAGAAATATTAATTCCCGTGCCTCCTTTTGGACCCTCGGGCCCTGGTATGTTTGAATCAAGAGAATCAATAGATCCATTGATAATGGAAATTGGTGACTTGGTTCCAGGCAACAAGGGCATGGGAAAAATTTAAATGATTTTTTTTGCTTATGTTTTTTATAGTTGAAGATAAAACTCATGTCCCACTCCAGTTCCATTGCTAAGAGAGGAAAATATTTTTTGAAACTGGCATATGAACTGAAGATATACTATCAGCAATGAATGGAACGAGAGTAACCAAACAGCGGCCCAGATGAATTTTATCAAGGACAATGAAAGATGAAAAATTAAGATAGTTAAACCCTTGACTGCTCCTTCCAATAAGTCACTTTCTGCAGGAAAAGTTCCAGGGGAATGGAACCTAGCTAATATAACATCCATTTTCAAATAAGGTGATATATCACTGCCCAGAAATTATTATTCAATAAGCTTAAAGTCTGTAACTGGTAAACTTATGGAAACTTATTCTATGTAAGATGTAAACCTCTTCATAAAAGATTCTCAGCATGATTATCAATGAAATTGCTCGTCTGACAAATCTGCATAATTTCTTTAATGATATAATCAACATATATGATGACAGTAAATCAGTTGTTGCCATCTACTTAGATCCCCCCCCCCTCATAGAAGGAGTTGTAATACAGTGATGAAGAAATTGGTTGACTGGCTATAAATGAAGAGTTGTGGTTAATGGTCAAGCCTCAGAAGGTTAGATGTAACAAGTTATGTGCCATAATGCTCAGTCTTCTATATATTAATGATATTGATAATGGGCTGCATTGTAAGGTATCAAAATTTGGTGACGACTCTGTTGGGAAATAATCTACAACTTGAACGTCTCTAGCTTCAAATAGACATGGACAAACTGATGGACCAGGCTAACAGTTGGCCAATGAATTTTATTATTAATGCATGTTAACTTTTACTTATCAGTAGTAAAAATGAAAAGGCAAGGTACAGTATGAAATCTTTTGGTCTACAAAAGGTAAATGAGGAAAAAGACTTGGATGTAATAATATCTGGTGATCTAAAGCCAAGCAAGCAGTACATATAAGCAGTTAAAAGGGGTGAACCAAATTCTGGAATTTCTATGTAGGGCTATAGGAGTTAAGTACAAGGAAAATATAATCTCTTTTCACAAGTCTCTTGAGTACCCCCAGCTTGAATACTGTGTTCAGTTTTGGTCATATTCCTACTTGAAAAAAAACATGGTAGAAGGGGGAGAATATAGAGGTGAGCTAACAAGATGATTCTTGGATTGCAGAACAAATCCCATAGGATCCAACCAAATGACTTAAATGTAGTTTAGAAAAGAGAAGGCTAAGAGGTGACCTAATACAGGCATTCAAAATTATCAAAGGTTTTGATCATGTAATAAGCTTCTTAAGGAGAGATTCAATTGATTTCACTCATAATAATGGCTATAAACTCGTGGGCAAATATTTTACCTCAGATGAGGTAAAGTACTTATTCTTCAACAGGATTGTGAACACATGGAATAATTTACCAACAGAATAGTTGAAATTGGCACCAAAGATGTTTAAGAATAGACTTGATGATTCTGTTCTTCATATCCATGATTGACATTATTTGTGACTCTTTAGTTACATGGGAAGTTTACTCTCTTTTACAGGTTTGAATATGCATGTCTTTCAACATTTACCACAATGATCTACGAGTTTCATATCATTTTCTCTATCACAAACAGCCATGAAGGGACTCTGTGGTCTGTTATTGTTTGAATTCCTTTGTATTATATATTCTTCAAAAGAAGAAAACAACCAACTGTCATATTTACATATGTCAGGAGACCATGAAAAGTGATTTTGTTTATAATATTAGAGGAAGATTGAATCTCCAGGCACTGGAAGTTTCAAGAGTTTCTGAGAAGACACATGAAACTGCAGTAGCACATGAAGATTCAAAGGCCTATGAAGCATGCCAAAGTTTAAATGTCCATGCACTACTGCATTTAAGTGGCTGGGGTTGATTAAGTTGACTCTGATAATCCATTTCTTTATTTAGTATTTCACTTATAACTAAAGCATGTCCATCTGAGGGAGATGAGCTTTGAGAAATTTACTCTCCTAACAGGATAAACAGCACCAGAAACCTCTTCTAAGCATATGGCAGAACCTTTGTCACCCTAAATCCTCTTAGGGTTTCAATGAGTATTCTCATATTTCACAGTACTAGAGAAAGTAGATAAAAACAAGACATTAAATAGTCTCCTGATGTATCCTTTCCCGGAAGATAATTGACACAACCCTTTTTAGAAATGAGTGAAATAGCTATTATCACAGGAGCCTGCCAAGCCAGAGTCATTCCTACAAGACCTCCTGTCATCTCATGAAGACCACTGAATGAAAGTCCTCCCATATGCAAATGACCATAGTCACTATGATACACTACTCAGACAACTACAGACATGCATTACTTCATCACACAATAACAGCACTAGTTTACTCAAAACAGAAAGTCTGCATTATCCCATATGCAGATGACCATAGTCACTATGATACACTACTCAGACAACTACAGACATGCATTACTTCATAACACAATAACAGCACTAGTTTACTCAAAACAGAAAGTCTGCATTACTACTGAAACCTAGTCTCAACTAAAACCATGACAGACATGAATGGTCAACCACTCCCACTCACCAAAAGTCCAACCATACCATGGCACACAACATTCATTTTCTATGCTACATATATCAACATAAAGAGTAAATAAGCTAAACACCCTTAGAACATTTATTAGCATTAGTTTTGGACAGAAAAAAGAATCTATTAGGATCCTCTTCTAACATTTCATCTGCTTCACCCTAAACAATGCCTCACCTTCCTGGTCATCCACCCAGTCAGAAGCAGTTATGACAGTGCTGCAAACCGCACAAAATAGAGCACTGAGAATAATCAAGGGCTGCCTAGGAACCATAAGCATTTACCTACTGCACAGTGAGACAAAAATTCTTACAATATAACCTCATTATGCTCAGCAAACAGTTCTTTGCAACAGCATGAGACCCCTCCCACCATAACCACCTACCAACTGGCGAATATGTATGAAAAAAAATTATATGCATGTGTGTTTGAGTATGGGTAATGAGATGTCCTTGATTAGGGCCTCAGTTGCCTGTGTCATCTCAAGCTCACATAGTGAGTTAGCACCAGGAACCGATGAAGAAAGGCAAATAGAAGACATAACATTAAAGTAAGCAGAAAACATTAAAAAAGATGGAAAGAAGTATGTACTTTTACTGTATAAGAGTGGTGATTGAACAGAATAGAATGACTTTGGACATGGGTAATGCAGACAGCATAAAGAAAATCAAAAAGGTTTATGACAGTAGAGAATGTTCAAGAGATGAGGCCCCACGAGTGTGAAATTCCTTCCCTATACAGTACAAATAATATTACAAAACAGTCAGGGAAATGAAGTTTATGATAGAAGGATTAATAAAGTACATATTAATCAGAATAAATACATGTTATCAAAAAGTAAATTCTAGAAAAGACCAGAGACAAGAAGGGAAATTGATTATAAATGCAGGAATTAGCCAATAAGTGGCCTGTGCTTAAAATAAGAGATTTACTGAAGCAGGAGATAGGTATAGTAAGGTAGTGATGGTTTTGCACTGGAAGAAGACCATATACCAGGAAAGTAAAATCTATAAAGAAAGAAGAGCTGATTTACATGCTGAATGTAACTGCTGAGATAAAGAGAACTGGTAGATGTAGCCAAGGTGATATATGACCAATTACTTTCATTATGGAGTTGGGTAGGCTGAATGTATATGAGCAGGAATACAAAAACTACTAGTAAGGAAGAAATCAGTGGGATTTATGTCATAGATGATCTTCCAAGGGAAGAACCAGAGGGAGATAAAGAATATTTTTAGAAGACAAAACATGGGGAAATTAAAAGAAGCTTGAGAATAGAACAGCCCTACTAATAGTATAGAGAGGCTAGGTATATTATCCGGTGCTTGCATCAAATGAAAGTAACGTATATGAATACAAATGGACTAGTAGTGAGTGGAAAAGACATGAAGGTTAAGGGCTGAATTACGGAAATCAAACTAGATATTACTCAAGTAGTGGAGACAAAACTTACTGAAGAGACGAGATAAAGCCATTATAATGCGCTCAGAGAGAAATATGATAGCAAAGAGGGAAAGAGAAACCAAAGGGTAGAGGACTGGCCCACATCATTAGGGACATGGTTTAGTTTCAACAAGTACTAGTAGATGATTCATACAAACTGTACATAATGGGAAGAGTAACTGAAGGAAAGACTTATATAATGGTAGTGATATTTATGATCCTCAAAATCGTAGCAGTGAATCACGACAGACATTGAACAATAGCAATGAGGGTACAATGATGATGGTACAGGATGCAGCCACCAAGAAATGCATTACTCTGAGATGCTATAGTTCCAATGACAAGGGATTTTATAAAGGAATCAATTCGAAGAATTTAGAATTTCAAAAAGGTAGAGAATCTCAAAGACAAAAGTTCTTCAAGTGTGTACAGGAAAATTTATGGTATGAGCATTTCACTGAGCACACTAAAATCAGTTAACACTATCATTGTTACTAGTTATCTTTGCACATAATAACACAGAAGCTGAAAGTATCATATATATGATAAACTAGTTGGAGAAGGGGATCATCTGTTGCTTGAGTTTGACTATATGGTTTGAGTCAAAATTAAGATCTGAAAGGAGACCAGACTCAATGAGGTAAAATACAGCCATGGAAGTTGCACTAAACTATTTGTTTGAGAACATAAATTGAGAAATGAAGTTCCAGCTTATTGTTATTGATGGTTCTGTGAAGTGTATAAAGATGTGGGCTTGAACTTGGGCACCTTTGGCACTGATTAAAGAGGAAAGGCTAGAAAAGGGAGGCAGAGGTGGTTCGGTACAGGATGCTAAAGAGCAAAAGGACATAGAGGCCTAAAGTTGAGGATATATAGCCAGCACAATGGCCTACCAGCATTTCAAAGTACAGTACCTACAATGAGATTTTACCATTAGGCAGGGTTGTTGCATAGCGATAATGCCATGTGTTTCTTGATCATCACCATCACGGTTATTCTTTGCCACAATGCATTTGTTTGTAAGTTGTGGATTCTTGTGAAAATTTATATGCTGTTAGTTCAGGCTTCTGTTGACTGTTTCTGTTTCCATTACATGCAGCCTCTTTATATCAATTGTTAGTGTATTAACAGTTTCCATCTTTTTTCAGTGCTTTTTTTATATATATCTATATTTCATTAACTATCCATGGGGGAGGGAAGTAAGATTATTATACTCATGTCTCCAATGAGACAAGTGTTGAGAAAAATATTGATGTTACATTTCTTGAAAAAACACATGATGAAATACACAGTTGATTCGGAAGTCCTGTTACGATATGGGAGATGGAAGTTATAACGTTTACAGTCCAACACACCCACCTCAATCTGACCCAGTGTCATACTTTCCGGTATAACAGGCTACTGATGCTCGCAGTCTGCTGGATGACAGTAGGAAATATTACCTCGAGAAGCAGACTTTAGGTGTGACGACCCTCTGGCTGGCATGTGTGATTACCCCTTCGTTGACACGAGTGACGGCCCTCTGGTTGGCAGGTATGACATTTATACATTCCTGTATAAATGTTTCCTTTTTTTTTATGAATGTGATCAACTTTGATACGGATGTTAAATTCTTTGTCTTGGGAATACCCTGTAGTAATGGTGTTGAGTGTAAAGATATAGTTCAGAAGAAAGGATTTAACCATAGATATTATATTGGATCTGGGAAAGGAGGACTGATATTATTCCATTCGACATTACGGACAGATTAGAGTGGGACAAAATAATACAAGACTGGAATACTTCCTCATTAATTTATTATCTTATTCTAGGTTGGAGTGAACCTTCGTATATGTCTACGGTATATATCTAAGTGTCACAAAATTAGTCATAACTCTTTACAACATAAAAGATGAACTCTCTCTGACCTTAATTTTACATGAAGGCTAAAGGAAGTACAAGAAATCATTAAACTGTTAATGCACATCAGTTATTAAAGCAATTCTGCTACAGTATGATTAGTATCCTCACTAAAGGGCCTAAACTTTCCAGATGTGAACAATGCCCGAAAGTGAGCATAACGCCGTCATTTACTAGGTCATATTTGGCTTATTACTTGCAACAAAAAACTGAGACGTATGTGACCTGCGAATATAAACCAGTGACAGTATTTAGACAAGTGAATTTCTTTTTTTTATTTCTGATATCATGGTGGATCAGAAGAGAAGGTCTGCGTGGTGGGCGCTACTGGTTCACATCCGCTGCTCACGTCATCACTACGTCAGAGAAGCGGAGATGAAAATGGTCATGACGTCATCACCTACGCACGCCATGGTATATCTGTAGGCAAGACAAACCATAAGAGAATTTCCTTTTAAAGCATATGCAGTGTACATGGCGTAATCCGATATTTGGAACGGTAAAAGTTATCTGTGGAGAGAAGTGACAGGTATGAATATATTCACTATAAGTAGATGTATCAGTGATAAAAGACATTGGTTTGGATCACTTCGGACCCCATACTAGACCGAACCAACAATGAAAACATGAAACAACCGATGGAAAAAAAATAACTATATTCTATTTTTATCTGCCAAGAACAGTAGTAGAAGCAACATGACGTTACTAAACATATTGTCGTCTACAGTGCTGAGGTCATTTCTGCTGCATTGCTTTCGTGGATATAAAAGTGGTAAATCAGTAAAATAATATTCATGATAGGACTTTCTGGTGGATAGTTCCTACGCTGCAGTTTTTAGATAATGCCTTACTAATGGATCGTATGGTGGGACTGATTCTCATGCTGTTGTGGTAATGATTTGGAGTGTTTCAAAATATTGGTGTTAGTAATCAGGAGTATTTCAAGCTGTGATGATGGTAATCAAAAGTTGCCCGCTTGACCTGCGCAGCAATGTTGGTTCACTTTCCATCTTCTACAAGTATTAATTTGGTTTTTGCTCCCGAGAGCTGGTTGCTTGTGTGCCCCCACCACTAGCTAGACCAAGCAATACTCGGCAAGCTGCTGCGTCACGGATTACTATGTGGCCATTGGCAACTCATGGGTGGGCCGTTTTGTTAACCATTTCTTGTCCTTACACCCCGAGGCTTTGGAACTCTCCCCCATGTCTTTCCCAGTAACTATGACCTGGCACATTTCAAAAGGCTTCCTCTAGAATTAGTAAATAATCTACCTCGTCTCTTTTTCCCTTTGTTTAACCTCCTTTCCTCTGTATTTCAATTAATGCCCGGCCCTTTAAGTGGACTTTTGAACGTGACGAGTCTCTCCAATGTAAAAGAAAAAAAATATAACCTGGAGTGTGTCAATCTGTGGTGCTGATAATCTGGAGTGTCTTAAGCTGTAGTGGTGATAATGTGGAGTGTCGCAAGTTGTGATGATGTAAATCTGGAGTGTCTCAAGCTGTGGCACTGATAATCTGGAGTGTGGTCCAAGCAGAGTGGTCACAATAATCTGGAGTTATTCAAATACCGGCGTTAGTTAACAGGGAAGGTTAAAACATCTTCATTCCCTGACTACGATGACTCAATTCCCTAAGCACCACAGATTAATTCATTGTGATCAAAAAGAAATACAGAATGGTCTGATGTGACATCGAAAAGCACAGGGTATGACATCTTAAAACATATAATCATGGTCACATATTTCCTGGAGTAAAAAGGATTAATCACCAATATAAAGATACGTGTTACAAGAAAACAAATAATGCTTCCATTTTCTTAACATCGTTCAGTTTAAACCCTGAAACTCTCATAAGTATTACATTATCATTTCTCAACTTACATTACTTAAGTTTGTCCTCTGAAATTGTCATAAAGAATAGTATGCTGCAAATGAAATGATGTTAGATGGTGAGGATGATGGTGGAGGAAGTACGAGAGAAGATGGGTAAGTAAGGCTGCTTAAGAGCTGCTAATTACCTTAAGGGATTCATTTCTTGTCGGGTCCAGGGAACCAAGCAGCACACGCCTCCACAGCAACCTGGCAGGCGGACGCCAGGGCCTTCCCGGGTTCATACACTGTAAAAGAAAATGAAAGGTTGATGTTCAGGGTATACTATAGAACTGGCCCCCTTCTCTGTTCCTTCTTTTGGAAAAATAAAAACAGGAGGGAAGGATTTTCAGCCCCCCGCTCCCACCCCTTTTAGTCGCCTTCCACAATACGCAGGGAATACGTGGAAGCATTCTTCCTCCTCTCCGGGGATAATATATATATATCGAACGTGGTAGGTGAAGATTCTGTGATCATTCATCCCACATTCACAGGCAGTAGAAAGTAGAAAGCAACTACTGACAAGGGAGGTACTGCAGCCAAGTCATCGGAAGAGTTACTGGTGGTGTAGTGAGCTAACACGACAGTGGCTGTCAAGTTCCCTGCCAGGACCAGGTCGTTGTCTTTTCTCTCTATCTTGTATACACATATGTTATACAAAGGAATTCAAACAGCAACAAACCATGGGTCTTTTCGAGAGATTAGTGTTACAAGGTATACAGATAATTTAGAGAGAATAACCTGCAAATTGTCATTGTGGCCAAGGAGGTGCAAATAAGTATCTAAAGTTCTGCTTTCAACCACTCTAATTGACAAATCGTTCCACACGGGAACAATCCTGTTAAAGAAAAAGTGCTCCAGCTCACTCGAGGTAAAACATTTGCCCACGAGTTTGGATAGATTACTAGGAGTGAAATCCAACGAATCAAGTCTTAAGTAACTTGATAGATCAAGATTATCAAAGCCTCTGATAATTTTGAGTACTTGTATCAGATTACCTCTTAGCCTTCCTATTCCTGAGCCAAAATAGATTCAAGTCGTTTAATCTGCTCCCGTGCAGAATTGTCTGTCAGCGAGAGCAGATCAAACGACTGCTGGAATTCACTCTACAAACACACACTCTCTCTCGACAGCATATCAAGTCTCCTGAGGTGAGCACCGTGCACTTGCCTTACCAAATGGCAAATTCTCGTCATGAATGTGATTTGTTCAAGAGACGGGCCACCCGCGAGTGTGGTACTCCTTCCCCGTAGGGTTAGAAATAGGTAATCAAAAACAGATTGTTAAAAATATGTAATCAGAGTGGTAGATGATGACAGTGTGTCGCAGTATACAATGCAACAAGTTAACGATGACAAGAGCAAACAACTCAGGCAAGATTTGAAAGTCAAGTTTTGTTTGCCCGACGAAACAGGAATATAAGTTGAGAGAACATTGTGTTCCCTGTTTATTTACTGATGTCTGCTCTCGTGTGTGTGTGTGTGGAACGACACAGAGCCGACAGAGACTTCCGTCTCGCATTAAATTGTCTGTCTCGTCAACTCAACAATAAACGCAGATCTTAGAGTTTCATCTTCGCGAATCAGAGAGAACTCTCGGAGGCAAGATTTAGTATTCAGAGTGAAGCAGGACGGGAGTAACTCTCTGCCTCATTTTAATCCACCTTGACTGCTTTTATGTCGACAGGTCAGTATCACTGACTCCTACCCACTTTACAGTTCACTGATCTTCTTGCCTGTTCATGTCTGACACATTCTCTTCTAGTTTTATCTTTTCCTATCTCTTCTACCCCTCCTCTGCTGCACTCAGCTCCTATGTATTCTCCCTAGCCTCTCTCATCTACATAGAGCCACTTCAATTGAACGTGTCACTCCGTGATGGACTCGCCTCCCTTGCTGCGCCTATACCATCAACACCCGTGAACAAACGTTGTATATAAACCATGGAAGGGTGGGTCGGTAAGGTATCCTGGGGAGGTGGGCTTCAAGGTGGGCTGGTAGGGAAAGATGAAAAAAAGGTGGGCGAGGGAGGTGGGCCGTGGGCTCCAGAAGGCTCTAGTGTGGGCAGTACACAAAACACGCCCTCCATGTGCTCCAATATATTGCGCCATAAATCTGGAGCACAAATATCTACTCTTCGCCCTCATAGTTCAGTGGAGCAGCGAGGAGACACACGAGGAGTGTTCACGAGAAGGGGGAAAGGCGACCAGTGAGGAAAGAGGCGTTACTTTGGTATGGGGAACTGGGCAAAGGTGCGGAGGTAATGCCACTTACACGGAGCCATTGCCATACATACACCTCTTGCATCAAGCTAGCGCCACACACCTCGTATCAGGCCAGCAGCTGTCACTCTAGTAGACACGGGATGATGATGTGAATATCAAACTTTTTTTTTTTGTTTTGACCCACAACCGATCAGGAGAGATTTTGGTCATTACTTTTATGAGCGATGAACACTTTTCCGATAATTGGTGTGTCTGTCAAGTCTTGTAATATTGACAGGTCGTAGTTCTGTCCTGCGCTGTTGACAGCAGCCTCGTAATTTTCTCTTACAGAAAATGGGATACCGTTAAGTACACTCGCTACTTATGTACTTTATCTATCTATCTATCTATCTATCTATCTGTAGTCATATTCGACTGCCACAGGAATATCTGTAATCATATATGTATCTTTTCTATGACTGATTACTACTTTTCTCAGAATCTTAAAGAAGTTTTCTTTTTCCTGACTGTTTTAAGGTAAATAACTTCATCAAAACATCCTACGTAAGTTAGTTCAGAGTTTGTGAAAGGTACCTCTGAGAGCGACCAACGGTAGCGGCTATTTGGCTCCTAACCAACCCAATCAGAGGCCAGCTGGTTCTGTTCCAGCCAATCAGCGGCCAGGTATTTTCCTATCAAAACCAATCAGGGGGCGAGAGACTGGATCATCAGCGAAGTGATGCGGCATCATCCAGATCAGTCGCCACCGCCGGGAGGGGAGGAGCCCGCCAGCACAAAACAGTATCAGAGTTTCCAATCTCGTGACGCCATACGACCGAAGAAGAACGATCGGGGAAGAATGATGAGGCAATTTGCGGTATGAGAGTTTGTGTCGCTGTGTCCCAGGGTCAAGGATAGAGAGAGAACGGGGTGACACGGGGTAGTAAAGGAGATGGGGGGACGGGGAGTAACAAGACTGGGGAGAAAAGGATATAGAGAGTGTGGGGCATTTGGAGGACACCCAGGGGAGGTTGTGGTCAGGGAGACAACTGGACGCCCCCAGCACACACCCAGGCCAGACCACCTCACCCCACAAACATCACTTTTGATTTAAAGAAAAGCAAAAAGCCAGTTGACAAAAACAGATGAGATTAAAATGTCTTTAAAACACGAACACATGAAAAGAAATTACAAAACAAATCAACACTATCACACACAAAACTTATTGTCATGCCAGACTCAAACTCTCTCTCTAGTAGGGAATGACTCGAACCAACAACAGGTATTCCTCCATAAAACTTAATTCCCTTAATCTAAAAACTGGATGCAAATCATCGGCGTAATCACTCACCATGAACAGATCCATCCCGACTCTCCAAATTACGTAGAATCACCAACAATGACAGGAAAAAAAGTATGACACGAGCACATGAGCACATCCTTCTGCCTGGTCAATGGCACTCAGAACATACTACCTAAAATGATCACTTATTCTTTTTTCTTTTTAAGGGTGGTTATAAAGCAATTCATCGCACTGTGTACAACATCCACATCCACCTAAAATAGCCACTCTACGCTACAGGCATGTCTGTCTGTCTATTCATTTATCTGTCTATCTATCTAACTATCTATCCAACTATCTATCCAACTATCTATCAATCTAATCATCCATCTATGTATTCTTCTAACCATCTCTCTCTCTCTCTCTCTCTCTAACGCATCTACGGGTGGTACTCACGAGCGTCGGGTCCGGCACGCTTGCCGAAGATGGAGCCGTTGAAGGGAGGCTTCCGGTAGCCGGCAGCGACGGGATCCGTGAGGGCAGCGAGCAGGACCAGGACCACGGCCATCGCCACCACGACTCGCCTCGAGACCGACATGATACCTGCAGGGGGTAGAGAGCGCTGGGTTAGTGGTGGGAAGAGACCACTGGGTTACTGGTGGGTAGAGAACGCTTGGTTAACTGTGGGTAGAGAACACTGGGTTAGTGTTGGATAGAGAATATTGGGCTGATGGTGGGTAGAGACCACTGGTGGGAAGAGACCTCTTGCTTAGTGGTGAGTATGGTAGATAAAGACCGTTGGGTTAATGGTGGGTAAAGAACGCCGAGTTAGTGATGGGGAGAGAGCTCTAAGTTACTGGTGGGTAAAGAACGTTGGGTTGCTGAGATGTAGAGACCGCTGGTTTAGTGGCGGGTAGAGAACGTTGAGGTGAAGGTAAGGGGAGGGAGAAAACTGGTTAATGTCACGGGCAGGGGAGCTAAATGCGACCTGGGCACGTTCAGTATTTTAGGTTTCATGTTATAGTCTCCCTACTCATGATACAGTACAGTACATCTACGCTGTAGATGTGGAATCCAGTAAGATACGTAGATATACTAAAGTCTCTTGTTTTGATGTCATTTGTTAGATTAAATATCCTATTTGTCTCGAAGGGATGAAGTTCTTACAAACACAGAGACGCAGTAGATGAGATGATGCCAGTAGGATACAGAGGGAACGCCACCATCCTCACGACCAACGGACAGGGATTTTACTGAAGAGAAATATATACATATCTTATTCAGTACATCCTCATGTATGCCTCATGCAACGTAATGCCCTCCCTACTCATACACCACGAGGTTTTCCTCATGCACCGAGATATTACCCTGTTCTAGAGCGAGTCTCTCTTCATACACGGTTATACTGTCCTTGCAGAGCGAGGTCTCTCTGATATATCGTGATGTCCTTCTCATACTCGCAGCAAACCCACTGCCTTGCTGATACTCCCCCGTGACATAACCAACACCCCTTCCCCATTCACCCACTACATCTCTGTTATAATCCTTCCCCATGCGAGTCTCCCTCATCAGACATGACAGTAAAATACCTGAGCTGTAAAACTGAGGAGACAGTCTCATCCCGAGAGCTACGCATCTCGCTGTATATTTTTGCGTCTTTTTGTGTATTTGTTTAACGTCGAGAATTTCCTCCAATTCAGCATTTTTCCGGACCCTTATGTCTGGAGTCATTACATCTTTGATTTTTAAGCGCCTCGCGCTCTCTCTCGGGATCAAAGTCATTTCTGGAAACGATAAAGAACCTGAAAGGTCTTACGTTTGTTCTCTAATCTCGTTACTCTGACGAAGGCGTACTTTGTCGTACTTGTCCCGGTAACTGGAGGGGAAGGGGTCTTCCAGGAATTAGGAAACAGAAGAAAACTCGAAAAAAATTATGGGCGAGACATTTTCCAGCAACATGGAACTAGTCTACTGTTCAGTGAACTCTACATTCGTCGGCTTCAAACATATGCAACACAGAAGACTTTGTTTTATGTCAAAATATTCGTTATAAAAGAAGATACGTACCATCATTAGCCAGACCACGTCATACTGGGTAACCTGCACTGTGTCGCGTGATTACTGTGTCCGCTAAACAGGGATTGGCCGCTGTGTTGTCTGGTCCTTTCCATACTCCACTCTGGAACTCTTTACCCTCCTGTAACCCCTTCAAACAGACTGGCCGGACTCGCTTTAAAACACCTGATCTTCCAATTTGTTTCAAAATGTTTTTATAGTTCTCCTTCTTTCTCGTGTTTTTTTTTTTAGCCCATCTTTTTTATTGTTCCATTTAAGGGCCATATTTATAGTTCTAAGTAAATCGTGTTGGTCAATATCTGGTGCTTACTGACTTACTACGCGGGTTAGTTACTGGTCAGCAGCCAATCAGGAGGTAAGGTACGTACATACCACATGAGCAGCAACCAATCAGGAAGCAAAGTACATACCACATGAGCAGCAACCAATCAGGAAACAGAGTACAGATCACACGAGGATCAGCCAATATGGAAACAGAGTACATACTACAAGAGCAGCAGCCAATCAAGAGGCAGAGTATAGATCACATAAGCACAACAGACAAGTGGTTCTGAATTCTGACTTCTCTCTCTTCCTTTAAGCCTCCCTCTACAACCCTCTCCTCTCACTGCGTTTCCCCTCCCTTCTCTTTCCCTCACTGCATCACTTACAGTGATAATGTTGACGAAAATGAGTGATGGCAGCCACACCACATTTGCCACCATTACTGGCACCATCTTCTCTGTGGCCATGACATTCACTTCACATTCTACACAACTGACTCTTACACTCACCCACCTCAACCAGCAGAAACAACCATAATCTGTGTGGTCCTTCCCTTTCCCCCGCAGTCGTCACCACAAAAACCACAAGATCTGATCTACCGCAAGCGGGAGACTGTTCGTCGTATATACACAACCAAAACACCATGACGTAATAGCCATGACTCAGTGACCTTAATAAGAAGCCTCACCTCCGTCACAACCACAACCACAAACATTACAACCACAACCACCACAAGCCATCCAACACGTCCTCCCAGGCCATACAGTACCCCAGCCTGCCTAAATCTGGCCATGATATCAGCCCTGGGGTCAGGAGCAATGTACTACTACTGCCCCTCCCCCAGACTCTGGAGTAAGAAAAAATGTACCACTGTCCCCCACATCCCGACTCTGTGATACGGAACATTGTACCAATGACACCAGTCTCTGGGGTCAGGGACAGTGTACCACTTGGCCCCCCAGACTCTGGGGTAGGAACAATGTACCAAATACGTTGCGATGGTAATCCTCCATCAGCTGGCATATTGGCCGCTTTGTGGCACCATTATCCAATCCTCTCCCTCCTTCCTGCATACACACAACTGTATTTTGTCCTCATTCGCCGGTAAAGCCTTAGTTGTTATTTGGTTTTCAGTTCTGAATCTCAATGGCGAGAAGATTATTTGAGAAAAGAAAGGATATGCAAAGTTTTCAGCTATAGCACAGCGCGAGAACCTTAGTTAGCACTCTATGAAGGCTTTGGTTAGCACTATACTGGAACCTTAGATAACACTAGACGAAGACTTTTGTTAGCGCTACACGAGGACTATTGTCGCGAGGACTTTTGTTAGCACTACACGAGGACTTTTGCTAGCACGTTATGAGGACCTTTGTTAACTTTGTCCCTTGTAGACTTTATATGTTACTGAGGTTTTAGGAAGTAGTTCTACATCAACAAAATCATACTGAGGGTCAAGGTTGCATCTGGTCAACTACGTCATACTCAAGGTTGTACTTTTGGTAATCACGTCATACTGAGGACGGCTGCTGAGTTGAGTTTGGATTAAACTGATCTTTTCATCTGGAAATGAATAGTGAGCGGTAATATGTAATCTCACTTCTGTAACATATAAGACGCTATAGTTGTAACTAAATCACATAATCAAGATGATATTTTAGTACGTTTCGCAAGATATGGAGTATAATTCTGTACCAATAATACGTAGGTATTATTAGCGTCACCCCTAACACGCTCCTGTGTCTCAAATCCGTTTCAAATTCAAAGGTTTCAGGCAAGTGCAGCAACACTGAATCAGTTTCATGTTCAAAGGTTGTTGGAGAACATCTAGGCACTTGTGACCATAACTTGGTCAGGTTCGACGTAAATATCAAAACCGACTCTAATAAAACCCCTAACTTCCTTGAATTTTATCATGAGTTGTTCAATACCCACGACAAGACAAAAACAATAGATGTATGTCTAGATCGATGTATAAAGTCTGGCCTTGGAGATTAGTGGTTGCATAGGAAATTGGACAGAAGCCTGGTTACGTGATAGGAAGCAAAGAGTCGTAATGAATGTGGAACCATCACCGTGGTCACCCCAGGGATCCGGACTTGGGCCTATACTTTCCATAACTTAGTGGTATATCATATTATCTTTTCAACCACTGATCTCTCATCGGCCATGGCGCGGTAACATACCAACATTGATTAACCCATGTCACCTCCTCTCAGAGAGTAAGAATTAATGTATTATTCTTCAACATCTGGAATAATAACAACATGGTAAGTCGCGGGGCTGGAGCTTAGGTCTTTCCTAACTATTGCCTCTCTAACAGAAAGTGAAGGGATGCATGTCGTTGGTGATGGGATGCATGCCATATTCATGTTCACTCTACCTTATGACTTTCCCATAAAAATTTCCCTCAGGCCTATGAATCCTGCAGGTTATTTCTTCTACCTGTCTTCCTGCCGGTGTGTGTCGGACGGAGTGGAGGGTGGAGAGAGAACATTTACTTTGCTATCCTTTTCTTCTATTACCTTTAAGAGGACTGTCCTTTTTTAATCTTTTAAGTAGTGTTAAGGCCAGACCACCTCGCTTGGGCCATGGGTCTGTGTGGTCTGTGTATCTATGTAACTCCACGTGTTGGAAAGAATATGGGAACAGAATGTCGTGAAACTCTCGTCCTCATTTCCATCACTAATATCCTCGAGTGCTCGTATCAAAGATCAGTCGACCCAGATGGGAAGGGCATTTCAAAATATATCCCAAGGTTTATGTATATAAACAATGAGGCCCTGAAAGATGTCGAGGGTCTTATAAACATGAGAGGATCATCACTCGTGGAGGAGAAACAATCTCCATTCATTAGAAGTTAAACTGTGACATTAGCAGCGCGTGACGGGATATGCAAGCATCCTGTGAGGTGTGTGTGTGTGTGTGTGTGAGAACAGTAATGATGAGTTGTGAGTCGTGCTTCAGGACTTCCAGTTTTTGAGCTGTGAGCCGTGTGTGTTTAAGCTACAGAGCACTTCATCGCTGCCAGTAAAGATTTGATTGAAGCTAGGTATCGCTCTTGCCTGGCATCAACTTTAGAGATTTGTGAACCATGAAATGAAAAGGCTGTTCTCATGTGATTATAAACTGGTCTGCTGGAGTTTACAGTTAACTGGTGGTATTAATTAGTTTAAAGACCTACAAACGAATCATCTCCGGGTTTAAACATTTCATGTATACAAAATATTCGTCACTACAGAGAACTATAACCTTCACAAGTTCATTATGTTGTGTCGAACGTAAGCGTTGAGACATTTTCACTGTACTGCAGATAACGGAACAGTAGTTATCTGTGTCACAACTCACTATATCCTGAAGTGGGATAACTGATGTACATGGCAAACATTACTGATGAAAGTCAGAGAAGAAAGCCTTTGAAACAGCACCAAGCACAACTTTCCAACAAGTTATATTACAAAATATGTCCTTTCACATTTCTAACGTAATACTGTAGATGTTAATCTTACTTAGCAGGTTACTGGGGAACACTCATGTTTAACATTATCATGAGATATGCTCTCACTCAGAGCCTTGGTTCCCAGCCATTCTCTCATGCAGAGCCTTGGCTTCCAATCATTCTCTCATGCAGTGTTTTGGTTCCCAGTCATTCTCAGTTGCTGAAGAACCTAGCTTTGTGTCTTCATCGATCCATATGACGTCTTCACAACAAGGACTCAATGGAAGCTGGGTTGTGTATGGGAGGGACCCTTGTGCAGGCGTGACGTTACTTGTAATTAAGTATTAGAACGATAAGATTTTTCGAAGATTTTGTGATAATTCGCTTCTTATCTATCGGGTATCTATCGGTAAGGGAAAACATTTTGAGAAGTTTTCTGTGATTATTTCAAGTATGGTATATTTCAATATTCAAAGAAAAATTTTGGGGGGTTAAAAAAATACCCTGCAATTTTTGGTATTTTTCTCTGGAAAATAGATTTCCTTGTACACCTCAGTATAAGGACTATTTTTCACACTGAATACGAATCTGGGGTTGAAATATTGTTTTAGATTCATTAAGGCTTGTAATAAAGTATCAGAATGATAAGATTTTTCGAAGATTTTGTGATAATTCGCTTCGTATTTACTGGGTATCTATCGGTGAGGGAGAGCATTTTGAGACTTTTTCTGTGATTGTTTCAAGTATAGAAGTGCGATAACTTCTCGTCATCTACGAAAGGTCTTTCTGGTCTTCAGCTAAGGGCATCTCTAACGACTTCTGTCGCTCTACCTATCCCTCACTTTTCCGTCCTGACGGTACTATAGCTGTCTCTCCCGCTGACAAAGCAACTCTCTTTGGTTCCCGTTTCTCCTCTAACTCCACCTTGGATGACTCTGATATTCCCTCACCCCCTG